>LUCH01003114.1:29802-75249 GCA_013368495.1 Paragonimus heterotremus | reverse complement strand
TGCTGGTCGTAGAGGCTAGGGAAACAAGGTCGAGTTTCATTGCAATCAATACACTTCAAAAAATGCTTGAGTTCAAATCAGAACTTTTTAAAATACTGTCTCATCAACCAATGCATCTCTTCTCATTACAATCAAGAGTAAACCCTTGAGCCATGACGGAACGTATTGCGATTGGTTGGAACATATTTCTCACAAAATGGGGCAAACCCATTCGAAACGCACAGCTCAACACGATTATGATGACTGCAAACGTCGCCCGGCGATAGGAATACGCTTGATCAGATTCCACATCTGCAATTTGTGATTTGAAATTCCTCACCGTTTCGTTTTTATTGAAACTAAAAAGCCACCCGATGAATGCCAGTACAAGTTCCAAACTTACCGTTCTACCGATGGATCCGCGTTAACTGCCGTGCGTCATGAATGCATCCTCTTCGTCGTTCTCTTATATATCGACAGACTGTCTGGAGGTGGTTGCCTGTTTGTAGCCCAATGATTCATTGATAGTGCACTTGCTACTAGTCATCTACAAATAATTCGTTAAGTTTCTGCCCAAGTGAAGTTGTATTGCCTCAGAGACCAGAGTTGTTCTTACTGTTTTCCGCGCATCGTGAAGGTACTACACGTTTGGGAATATCCTGAGTAAACTGGTCTATTGAATTCACCTATAGTTTGGATGAACTTATGCATGGTATGAATGCATGCACATCACTATTAATTCGAGGTCACAGATAGAGCTCATTTTCGACAACTTCTCTTTACGAGTGCGTACAAATACAGTGAATCTAATGTTTTACCATAGATGGAAGCAGTACACATTCGGAGAATCAATATCTAGACAGAACACTGTAACCGTCCGTTTCTTAGTATCAGTAGTGCCGAGTAGCAATAAAAATTTCCTGTCAGGTCGTCGACATATGGCTGTGGAAATGTTTGTATTGCCCAGTGCAGATTGGTTACATACCTATCCAGGTCTTCAGGAAATGATGAAGTATTCGTAACGGGACAAAAGAAATAATCATGCAATTTTGTCACATTCGCTTTCGTACGTCGCAGAACTGTACTAAAATTTCATATACTTGATTGGACACACCATTGATAGGTTATTCACAATTGGCCACAACTTTCCGTGCATCTCCTCGAGCGATTCCAACTTTTGCTGACACATTTCGAGATGGGGTTTGGTAATCCGCTTCAGGTTAGAACTATTTGGTTTCAGCTCACATGACCGAAGTTTTTTGATAAACTCGCTAGGAGGCTGACACTTGGATAAACACTCTTTGTAAAACGGAACACGTAGTCGTTCGGTGACCAACTTGCACTTGAGAGAGAGAAGGTTATCAAGATTGTTGGTAATATCTTTCGTGAATATTCTTTGTAGAAATTTGAAAGAGGTTTTCCGTGGATGAACTTGAATGAAACAATTTGAAGACGCAATTCATGTGATGTTCTCCGGAGTGACATTTCGTACATTCTGATCACACATGGAAATGTAACTACATTTAAACGAGTCACAATTCCACAGATCGGAAGTCATGGCTTAAGGGCAAACAAAACACAGAGTTTTATGTAAGTTTCAGTAATCATTCACATCCAACTCGGCAGTTGAACACAAATGGCACGAACGTTCTTGGTTGTTAGCGACTGATTTTGTGATAGATGTTCGTGTTGTTTGTTGATGTCATTGTGTATGTATTTGAAGAGTAGTTAACAATGTCATCAATGTTCATTTACTTATAAATTTCAAGAGTACTTTTATTTACCTTGTGTGCAATACGTTACTTCACAGTGGATTCCGATAAATTCATTTGACGAATAAATTTAGTCCTTCAAATTGCGTAGAAAAGTAAACTTTTTGATATACACATAACTGTTATTTTGAGACAGACCATGCCTAGCTCAGTAGTGGAAAAATCGTCTGTCGTCAGTGCAACTATTCTACGTTTAAGACATGAAAACTTGAGAGTCCTAAGCGGGTTTTTATTATCAATTTATCAGTTGGAGGCTTTATTCAAAAATACTGTCGCCGGAGTTTACCGAACGTCAAATAAAAAGGAAAAACAAAACTAGAAAGGAAAAAACTCGAGTGCGTGCAAATAAAATGTTGCTTCTAGATTTTGCCGAACACAATGATGTGCATTTGTAGACATTAGCGTTGATACAGTACTTCGAGTGATAACAAGTTTGCGGAGCATTCCGCTACTAGCCGAGGTATGTTTCAGTGGTCAGACATGAATTGAACTGATCGTTTGCTAGGAAAACCGGAAACGCATCGTGTGAATTGAACCACAAATTCGTGTGCACACACGCACTTAAAAACTGATTGAGTGGAATATAGAGAGACGATTCACACCAAACAGGGAAATGAGACTTTTGATGCCGATACAAATATGAATAGCCCAAAATTGAGACGTCACATTGGTGCACTATTTCACTTTTGTATACTCAACACTAAGTGCCAGTGCTGATCATCATTGTCTATATGAAGTGCTTGAATTTAAAATGAAACAAATTACAGTGCCCATCTATTTTGCTTGAATATATTTGAATGTGTTAAGTGACAGACGAGTGGACATCTTCAGTTATCTCACTTTGCATATTCCATCTTCTGAAGCGAGCCGAGGAAACGAAGTAAAGCATTTGGTTGTTAACACAAATCTCACTCTGATTTGGGAATATACACATAAACACTTTGGGATAGTTGATTAATTGTAGTTGTGTATATTGTCAACTCGGGTTATCTTAGTCATTATATCACACGAACAATTCATCCAAGTAGGCTCACACAATTGAGGAAATAATTGCAACAACTTCAATCAGCTGTGAGTATGGAAACATACATTATTCACATCTTGAAAGTTAGAGGTTATAGAACCCATTAGCAATGGACCAGTTTCAGACGACTTCCATAAACAAGAAAGTAAGCAGCCTGTTCCATACTTCGCTTCTATCGGAAACCTATAATTCAAAGTTCAAATATGTCATGGCGTTGAGAGAATATGTTGAGCAATTCGCTTTTGTACTAACTCACGTGGTTATTTGAAACAAGTTCTACCAGTTATGTTATGAACATGAACGATGGAATTAATGATTACACTTCAGCTGTGTAGCTTCAAACGACCTGTTGATTGCACACACAAATAGCACGCAGTAAGTTTTACAGGTTATAAGAACGGAAACCCACGTAATTGATGCATGCTGTCTGAGATTGATGAAAAGTATGCATGATTCTCGAATGATGCGTATTGGGTGTGGTGAACATGTTTCCATCTGTTTAGTTTGAGTGCTTTGTAGTTGGCGTTTCCAACTAATCCAAACACTTAGTTTGCAAACTCATTTTCAGTGCAACTGCAATACACAAAACTTCACATTCTTCTTACTTTCGCACCTCCGACAATCAATGGTCATGCACACACAGCCAACAAATCTGATCGGTTTAATGGCGGTTCCATGAAAATTCGAGCTAACTGGTAACAGTGACTGTAATGAGTTATTAACAGTGTTTGAAGTCGTTACAGAGCCGTCAGCATGTTGTACTCAGTAAGCTGTTTCAACAATCACAGCTGAACCTAACGACGCAGTGAAGTCACTGTCAAGCTGTTGCAGTTTGGAATGACCAACAGTAATCGCAAATGTATCTGGTGCTATTAGTCGACATGAATAAGGAGACTGTCTGTTTGTAATGGCTCGCTGTTTGAAATAGTTCATATAGCAGTTACTATCAACGAATAAGTCTGATCGGTTTGTTGACAGATTAACTTGAAGTAATTCTCCACGTGGAATCTATTGCGTTTTTACTCCACTTTCGTGCAGAGTATATGCGAAAATCACCCACTATACCCAGTATTGCTACACCTAACTTTACCAGCTATTATGCAGAACAATACCAATAGGTTATATTGTGATGGGGAGAGTATTCCAACACTCGGTGGATTGTCTCAACGCGGGGGAGGCTAGTCCACAAACCCTCAACGATCGGATGGCGGACAATAGCGGCAATTGGATGTCATCGCTCGATCGGATCGGACCGACGGGCGAGACATGACCCGCAAAATAGGATGGATGACCAAATCGGAGGCTCGATTGTTCCAACACTCGGAAAAATATCTCGACACGGTCGTGGAGGACTGCCAAAGCTCACATTGAATAGATGGAGGACAACAAGATCGACCGGACGAGCCATCGCTTAACGAACTCGGACCAACGGACGAAGATTGGCAGGCGAGAAATCCCCGGATAGAAGGCACCGATCACCCACATAAACCACGCATAATTGCACACGACACGTGAGCGGTAACCTCGGCGTGTTGTGGACTAGAATTCTGACTTACAAACGCAAGCGCGCGTGTAACATGTGAATTAGCGTGTTGGACAATTAAGATTGTGGTTTATTGGAGGCCTTTTCTCTACAATATTTCTCACGTAGCCTCGTCTGTTCCACCTACAAACTAATCAGATTTGCAAAGCAATAAAAGAACGAATCAGCAACGGGAAACATGCGTAGTCTGGTACCTTTATTCTAGTTGCAGGTTTTCTCTCCTGTGTACCGGAAAGTCCATTGTAGCGATCGATATTATTTGTTACCCGATAGTTTAACATCGACAATTTGCATAGCTTTCAGTCTTAGTTATTTCAGCAGAGCATAACTAACTCTAATCAGACATCCGCTGCAAAAATGTCGAAAGGGCTTCGATACACTCGAATTTTATAGTATATATATTATAAAACCTGTGGTCGGAGTGAGCAGGAATGTTCATTCCGTGTAAAATCAAGCCTTCCTCTCTACATGGCATGTGATAGTAGGCTTAGCTGATATCCAATTTAGAAAAGAACTTTGCACCCCACAATTTAACAATACGTTCATCTGCCGTCGGTAAGGGAAACTTTTCTAGAATAATGTGTCTGTTCAAGGCGTGTAAATCTGTTCCGTCCTTCTTGAGAACTGCCACAAGTGGGACTACGATCAATTGTGCGTGATATTCAACTTGAAAACAATAAAGATATCCGAAAATTCTCATAAGATCGAATGTAACCATGTGTTGAACAATTGTTTTCTATCATTCTTTCCCAAGCCGACATAAATAAATAAGTTTCATCAAGACGTCGTGAGACAAAGCGCAAAATACATGGGGTGGCTGTTAACGAATCACAATAAAGGCTAGTAGTAGACTACGCACACAATAACTGGTTAGGCCTAGACCGGACATTGACTAGATATTAAGTCACACGGCCGGAGTATAATTTTGTGTGTGGTTAGACTGAATTTGATTGGTCTGTGACCACGGAAGTTGTAACGACCGAACAGATTTCTTTTGAGATCACAGGTTAGGGTTGCGTAATCTAGTAACAATCGATTAGGCGGTCGCCAACCTGTGCTGACGGACTGTTTTTAGTTGTATTGGCAACTCTGTAGACAACTTGGAATGCTTTGCTGATGTCTGTGCGATAGCAGGTGTCAGCTAGATTAGCGACAGCGGTGCCATCAGTTGACTTACGACAGCCACTAAAAATCTAAGCTAGATTATCTTCCTTGATCAAGCGCCTAGTCGTACGACCAACACATTCGGCAGTAGGACAGCAGAATGAAAATGCGTACAGGAGCACTGACTGATCGTTAACCGGTAGCTTGTAATTCGTTGATAACCAGTTCTTGTTTTTGCAAATTGTACTATGACATCTTGATGAAACCGTCCTACTGATTTGAGATAGATTTGTCGAAAACAACGAGGATATCGATATCTTCTCAGGAGAGAAGAGTGCATCATCTGCTACCTGAAAATCTGTCCTGGATATTGGAGACAAAAGAGTTTTCGCCGTTACCTCGTCTAACGGCTTTGCGGAATCAAGGTCGATTGATAGAGGAGGCGAGGCAAACTGATGTTGAATCACTCTAACCGACGGCAACAAAGAAGGTTAGCATGTTGCTGGATCCGGATGTGTTTCAGTGCAGTGAGTAACAATTGCAATGTTGTAAATTGAAGTGCGCGGTACGCAAAGGAATTTGGTATGTCGTGGATTGTGGTGTCGTCGTGAATACGGCATTGCGATGAATGCGATAGTGAATGCGCTGACCTCCCTCGGATTACCTATCATCATCGTAATCACACTACGCCTTCGGTGAAGGAACGAAGAATAGGTCAGACTCGAGTAGGTTTCGTTTACTCTAACTATCGTCCCGTTCACACCAACCATCAAACACAATTGCCTGCTGAATCACTCGTTCTCCTTTCTCGTAACTTGTATTACTGTGGCATTCCACCCGGCCTTGTTGGTACGCTATATTTTGAATGGCTTTTCTGTTTATCCTCCGAAGTTTGCCTCACTGCTTCTCTTCTTCCTTCTACCTAGAGTGCAGCATGTACCCCATATCGAACTACTTCTTGCACTATTTCCAACATTTCTCTTCTGATTCAAATCTTACCATTGAAATCTAGTTTTTCCGAGAGAGGATGGTTTCCCTTTAATATGAGTCTAGTAACTGGATAACTAGTGTTGGCTGACTGGGTACAAATGTCCCTGTCACGCTTCCTCATCTTGTTCTTCCGGGCTTACGCTGGTTATGTGACCTTGGGATGGTCAATGTTGGGCACAGACGTTCTTTGGTTTTGCTTACCGTGACAAGCTATTCCCAGGTGGATGCCGCCAAGCTGACGACAGAGTTTGACGTCAACGTACTGGCACAACTGGTAAGGCAAAATTCAACAACGGGGTGTGTCATTGTCGTATACAATTGTGAACACTTCAAGGATCCTGATAATGATCCTTTGGGGTTTGGTGCGCGATCAATAATGCCAGTGGTTTGTGTGTTGTTTACGGTGTGAGAACTAGCATATTGACTCATTTGTGCCCTTTGTGGTTATGCATCCCTATGTGAAGGTGTTCTTGTATCTGAAGCCTCGGTTGTTATTCTGTCATGTTAATATAGCCGATGTGTCATGTTCATGACTGCTTCCAGGGTGAATCTTAAATCGTTGGCAACTGCTTACACAACTAGTGTAGTGCGGATGGGCGATCGTAATGTGCCACTCATACCACTGCTATTCAGTAGCAAGACCATAGCATATATTTTGGTATCGAACAAGACGCAGGAAAAATGCAGGAAGAAAGATCGCAGTGCATCATCGCCCAAAATGGTCCCTGCTACTTAAAGGAACTGAGCATTGGTGCCTGCAGCAACCGGGACGGTCTGGGACCGAATACCGCGTACAAATGAGTGGTCTTGTTTCTGTTCTAATTTAAACGCATACCCCTTGCGTTGCTTTGTCGGATAAATAACCGTTGTGCCGTCTGCCTTCTTTGATCACAACAATCCGTGCCGTGACCAGAGTTGGAGGGTGAAGATTCCGTGGCTACAGCCGTTCGAGGATGGGGACGTCCGGAGCTTCGTGGAGGACTTCAAGGGCGTGGCGGAGATGGTCGGGGTCAGGACAGACGGGACGAAGCTGGCCGCCCTACGGATGCTGCTCAAGGGCAGGGCAAATGCGCTTCTGGATTCAGAGCGAAGAGGCCCCACGAAGCTGGAATGAGCCGAGGCGAATCCAACAGATCTTCACCACGTCTTCCCCCGCTTCAGAAACCTCTGCATTCGCACTTGTTAATCATGGTGACCTTCTATGTGCATTAACCTATTCAAGTGCAGAATATTCTGCATCATTCATTGTCTCGTTTGTTTGTCTTGTCAAACTTGATGTCTTTAATCTTCCATGCCTCCTTTGCAGCGTGACCTGAAGTGAGCTTCGGAACCATAAGTGAACAGAACAATTTCAGCATTCTAGAAAAGATTGATATTCTCGTACCTACAGTCGTACTGCTTCTACCTTCATTTCTCCTGCATTATTTGAACAGTGAAGAACCGTGTCGCGTAATTCGGCTTAATACACTGCACTCAGACCATTCTCGCAATTAGCATTCGGTGATAGAGCACAGTTGAAATGTCTCAAATTCGGTTATCCCAAGATAGCTGGAATTCCTTCCGAATTCAAAAATCGTACTGGAATCAGTTGATTGTCATTGTCAAACACCATTACATTGGTATCGTCTAGCAGAATTTGCGATGATTTACAACTGTTGGCTGGTTAACTCTGACGGAATATCGACACACACTGATTTATTGCAAAAGATAACAAGGAATCGTGGATTAAACTGAGAGAAAAATCAGATGAAATCTCCGTTGAATTATGCGGAATTGTGAATAGTAATCCGATGGCTAATTGAAAACTTTAAGTTGTTTATATTGGTCCAACAATCAGTCAATAGTACTTCGGAGTATACTGTCACATCCAAATGCGGCTGCAGAAGCCCCACAATCATTTCGACTGTTACCTTTTCCAAGCCTTCCAAACCACAAACCTACATTCTGCTCACTCAGAATTCACGATGAACAGCGAGGTTTTGAAACATTCAATGAAAATGTTACTGACAGTTTATCACATTGCTGTTGGCTCCAACAGAATGCCAGCACATTACTGAGCAATGTCAATCAGGCAAACCAACATTGCAGTTGATATCAGTATGCTTCCATCCGTGTTCAACAAAGTGAAGTTTCTACTATAAACTAGCTAAAAACATTTGTTTTGATGAAGTATGTTCATTGAGGCATTTCACAACAAAACAGTGGCGGAGGAACTTATTTTCGATAAGTTAGTTCTAACGTTTACATATACAGGACGATACATGTTGTTCTAATTGGTCAATTGAGGCTAGGTGGGTTTGAGTGCAACAGAACAAATAGTGACTAAATTATAGATTGGTGATAACGCTGACAGAGAACAAACAGTCAGGCAAGCAAGCAGTTGTATAACAAGACGGGGCGGTCATGATTTAAGTCAACTTGCTAGGTGGGCGTTGTTGAATTTTGCAAGGAGACTGACGGAGTTAGAACTGTTTAAAATGAAGATCAGGGATTATGTACAGAGTCAGTCCACCACAGTAGCTATGACAACTACAAGGGATTTCAAATCCTCCATTGTTTTTACAATTCTGGTCTTAATGAGAGAATGTCGATTGCTTCGGCTGTTTTTCTGAGGCTTTTACTAGGCATCTGTAGTATTTTGAAGATAGTCGAAAACGCGTGTTTGTTTTTCACCCTCTTTCTAGTTTCCTAAAGTTGCACTAGTGACGAAGTTGACAGCGTTGAAGAAGTTTGCCCAGTATTCGGCAGTGCGCTTGGATAATGTTCTCGTTGTGTTCGGTATGCAAGTGAACCGTTCTGTTTGCCGAAGTCTTTCATTTTTATCCCCCATTCATTTCCTCACAAATGGTTGTCAGTATGACCGCCATGGGGAAACAAGTCTATGAAACCTATCTCAGAATGACTTTGTGGTGGTGTGAAGAAACTCACTTCGAGTGCTCGTGCATTGCATTTGAGCGATGACAAAAATAGATCGACGTCTACAAAACGCTTAATGCTATCTCTCTCTGTGGATGTATTAAGACATGAACGCCGTCGACGTTGAAGTTGGTGGAAATCGGACGATCCGACTACTATTGGTGCACTCCAGCCTAAATCGTACGGGTCTTTTTTGCTCAAAAATATAAAAACCAGTTGAATCCCACTCGTGTATAAAGTCAATTAATATGTTAACGTGTGCACACTAAGTGCCATATTCACACGCGGCACTGACCAACTACTTCAGCATTAGACCGTAATTCATGCCTATCTGAAAGCTAACATCCTGCAAGGTTCCCTGGTAGACATTCAGTTTTCCAACGACATTCACATTTAGGCCGTAGACTTTCCAAGATCAAACAAAGTACGCAGGAGCCTGAGCGTGGAGACTATTTGCTCAAACTTTTACGCTTTGATACCGCCATCTTGTTTGGCCATTGAACATTTGTAAGTCAAATATCAGGCTCGGAGATAGGCCAAATTTCCAAACCACTAACGCGAGCTACCAAATCCGTAAGTATTCGTAACAATCATATTGTAAATCACTTTTATATATAAACCATATAAACTCACCAACTGCATCCGACGATAATCCCGGAAAACAGCGGCTTCAGTTGTAGTTCAAATGTTACACAATTTTCAGTGTGAACATACGAAACATTAGATATTTTCACAAACTCACGGTTTCAAACAAGCAGATTGTTGACACAAAGGTAGGGAAGGTGGTGAAGTTTAGATGACAACAAATGCTTAGCCTCGTTACTTGGGGAAAACGCCAACCATTCCTGGAACTAAACTAGGTTTGCTGTTCAGCCGCGGTCTTCAAATCATTGGCCATAAGCTAGTGATATATCTCCATCCGAATTGATTCTGGTACAAGACTCTGTTAACTTCATAACTTCGAGACAAACCCAACTATATTGTTGACGTTAACGTTGACCGGTAAAACTTTATAAACCACGCGAAACCGCAGCAGAGATGTAAAGAGCGTACGGAAGCTGCTGATGTTTAGTATGAGACCAAAACGATTTTATCGCGTTGACCGTAGATGTGACAATCAAATAAGCAGAAAACATAAATCTATTAGATCATTGTGGACAAACCATCAACCGCTAGTTGGACGAACAGGTGTAATCAGGTTGGCGGATAAAATTAAACCGGCCATCTGAAGTGGTAGCAATCTAGCTGTAGCACTAATGCTCTCGACCAAATTACCCCTTGTTCCTACGAGCGCACTGAGCCTCGTATATGCTCAGTGATTCGAGACCGCCAAACTGGTGGTTGGCACAGTAGCCTTTGCACCGAGACCTCAAGGGAGTTCTCTCAATTTCACCTGTCAACTTCTACCTGCGATTTGTTCGCTAGAAGCGAAATCAGAGCCGACGCAACCTCGATGATGTATGTAATACTGGGTCGACCTCATTGTTGGCGGTGTCTACTCGGGAACCAAAGAATCCACGTACACAAACGTTACGGCAAAAGGTACGCGTTATACCACCGGTGGTGTCACTTACACCGCCTATCCAATGTAAACTTTCTGAGAGGGGTGTGGCGTCACACACAAAAAACATACAAAATACAAAGTGGTAGATCGTGGCGTTTTAAAGCCACGCTAATTGGACTTTTTGTGGTTCAGTCTTCTAACCGTAGGTTGGCTAACTTAACTCACTTCGGCAACCAGAAGTGCGAAGGAGTGCTCTGTGGACTACATGGTTAATATGTGATTAAGAACATTTGAACAGATGAGTTCTGCATTTCCTACGGATCCGATGGAAATCACATAAACAGGACAGGTATCAATCATATTTCAAATATGAGGTCTACCGTAACTATAGCTCCCTAAGATGATCACATGAATCATTACCATGTGATCCGGTTTAATGATGACACACAGGAGCAGATGGATAGGAAGGTGCACGGTTGCATAACTGGCAATGTTCAACACAATCCAGTACACTCAACAACGCGCATCGGTGTGTCAATACTTCATATTCAAATGTTCTGAACAGTAAACTATCAAATGTATACCAAAAACATATTTCAGATGACTTGTCCTGCCATCCACGATCGGAACTAGCTCGACATATGCAGACTTTCACTGTGTGAACGATTTGGACAATCCTATCATCCTAACACAGAGCTTTTCAAGTATACCTTCGTTAGGGCTTGCCAAAAATAGTACTGCCAAATAACTGAGCACAGTGTACTGAAGCGACAGTACATACAATTTATAGAAGGCCTGGAAGATTATGCACCTGTTGTTTTAGCAAAGTGAGATAAAGGAGAGTAATATTTTTCTCGTGGTATTTGATGAGCGGACATGTAGGAACTAACACAAGCGCCAACGTCAAAGACTGTGAAGTCCAATTTCAAATTTAACATTTGCTTTACTTATGAGTTTACCGTAGTATGCTTTCATTACCGAATTTAATGTGCTCCTCGAAATTGTAAATCCATTTTTACTGGCAGTTGTTTGATACGATATCACATACTTGACCTCCATAAACTTTATTTCGGCTGTAAACAACTGAACAGTATCTCACTTTATTAATTATACTCTGCTTCCTACCATAGTGTGCAACGTGTAATGACTCAATCAATCAAATGATGAAAATGAACCAAAACATGATAACGTCAAATAATAGCTGTAACCGCAAGGAATAAGTGCAAAAGTTGAATGTACAAATGAAACAGAAGATGTATCAATAAAAATGAAACGACTCACCGTCAAATCAAGGTCCGTTGAACTGAATGAACTACCACAACAGAGAGTAAGTTCGGAAGTCGACCGATAAATGATTCCACGTGCTAAGTCGGATGACGAACGTTGTGTATCGGTAGATCAGCCAAACTTAATCATAGTAGCAGCCATGAGCCTGATCAAAAGGTACTGTGGCTCGGGTCGCCTTCCACATCAAAAGTGACGTGGAATATCCTAGAAGAAAACGTTACTAAGAAAGCTGACAATTAATAAAAGCAGACTAACAAGAAGAACTAGAAATGGTATGGATACACGTACGCCATTGACGAGGACAAACGGCTATCTCGAATAGCGTCTCTAACCAACGGTTCGAGTGATCACGAAGACTACATCCTGGCAAGCGTCACCTACCCACTTTGCTCAGTGGAGCAGTCACGGTCTTCACATTTCGTGGCCACATTGTTGCTTGACCAGCATGTGGTTTCACCCCACTGTTGGCGGTCTCAGTATATAATTCCCGGTACGGTGAACGCTTAGCTGGCGTACGGAGGATGTGACCCAATCATGCATTGTGAGTAGTTGTCGACTTGATCGTGCATCCCGTTCGCTCCGGAAAACGCGCCGGCGAACCGTCACATTGCAGCACAGCAAGCCTGTTGATATCTTCCCTGCGAACAGGCCACGTTTCCGAACCATCGAGAGAAATATAACGTATATGAACATCACATACTCTTCCCTTCAGCGAGAACCGAACGTCTTTTCAATGTCACAGATGACGCAGTTTGGCAAAGGCAAAGCGTGCCCTTGCTATCCTCGCTGATATCTCATCAGCAATATTACAGTCTGACGAGATAGTACCACCCAAGTATGTGAAATTGTCCACAGTCCCAAGCGAATTACCTGCAATAAAAAAGAAGGAGTGAAAATGCTCCGGTCTCCAAGCAACACTTTGCACTTTGAAGGTGCAAAGGACATTCCATACAAACAAGCCCGGTTACTCAACTTGTCCTGCATGGTCTGCATGTTTTCGGCAGAGCGGCTAAGTAAGACAGTGTCGTCAGCGTACACCAGATCGGTCACTCTAGCGCCAGAAAGACGCTCAACGCCTAATTCTTTGGAATTCTAAAGCACACACACACCAAAATGCCGTTCATGACCGAATTAAACAAGAAGGGGGAAGTCGGACACCTCTGACGAACACTACTGGATGTGATGAACGCCCAAGTTAGTTGTCCATAAACCATCACCTTGCTTGCAGAGTAAGCATACAGTGATCTCAACAGATTCATATATTTCCCGGTTCTCCTTTGTAAATAAGACTGTTCCTGAAAACGTTACGAGTAACCGAGCCAAAAGCAACCTTCAGATTAAAAAGACCACCACTGTCGGTTGTCTGTAAGATTGTCAAAGTTCCAAGATTCATGGCAAGGTAAACGTGAGATTAACGCACCCACGACCGGATCGGAATCCTGCCTGTTCTTCGCGTATCTGACTTTCTCCGTGCTTAGTGAGCCGACGTAGAATAAGGTCAGTGAGTAACTTGGACGCAACAGACACCAAATCGATGCCTCTGTGGTTGTCACATAGACTTCAGGCTCCCTTTTTGAAAACGGGTATGATTGCTGATAAGCACAAATCACGAGGCACCTCTTCAGTCTCCCAGATCGTCTGGAGGAGTTTTGTCAGTTCTCATATCATCCTTTCACCACCACCCTTGAAAAGCGAGGGAGAGGAGGTCTGTTCCAGCAGCCTCATTACGCCTCGATAACTTGAGCGCCAGGACCACTTTTACTTCCGACGGAGGACCGTCTGGAATGCAGTAACCGACCAATCGGGTCCCGTCGTCCACATGATCTGGTTCAGGCCAACTGAACTGCTCTTCAAAATGTTCAGCCCACCTTTCAAGTCGGCGCGATTGACTGGTAATAAATGAACCATCTTGTTCAGACATGGTTTCACTTAAACCGACTCGACAGCCAGTACAACCAGATCTGCTATTCCCAGTTATAAAGGCCTTTCCCATCTCTTTCGATTGTTCCACCAAGTATTGCTCACGGTCTTTGCGCAAACTTTTAGTCAGCTTGCGTCTAAGTTCTCGACGGTCGACATCATATTCGGAACCAAGTGGGATCAAGCGACGCTCGTTCATGGGGTTTATCGACGTGACGTAAATGCAGTCTTGTCGCAACTGAACAGCTCCATCGGAACATACCTGTTCACAGCATGCTTCATAGCTTCTACGATTTGTTCCCAGTGTTCATTAGGATCACTCAGCTGACTCGAACTGGGCAACTTGTTCACCAACACCATCTGGTAAGCGTTCTTTTTATCCTCATCGCTTGAATGCCAGTTAAGCATCTTGCATTTACGAGCGTAGGTTCTCTGGGCAAATGACACGATAAAAACGGGCACGCACAACAGCATGATCCGAGTCCACGTGGTTGCTCCAAAAGGCACAACAGTCCTTAACAGAGTGACGTCATCTGTAACTGACTGCCGTATGATCCCACTGTGTCCACGGCTGAGAAGCACACGGAGGTTTCCAAGTAACATAATGCTTATTCCTGTGTTGGAATGCGGTGCTCGAAATATACAGACCGTGGGATGCGCACAGCTGTAGTAGTCTTTTGCTACTGTCATTGCGTTGTGTCCGGACACTAAACATACCTCTTTGCCGCTTCTCATCCGGAGAAAGACGACCAAGCTGAGCATTAAAATCGCCCGCTAGTATGATGATGTCTGAGTGTTTAGTTTGCCTCAGAAGGTCAACGAGGGCGACATAGAACGCATTCTTGGTAGCATCTGAACAGCTGTCCGTCGGAGTGTACGCCGATATGATGAATACACAACGTCTTTACGATGTACGTCGATAGACTTTGACCACCGTATTGAGTCTGACAGAGCACAAGCGACTATTCACTGAGAGCCAATCGATCAAGTATTGCTCAGAATCAGATCAGCCGATACGTGCGATTACTTCACCAGCCCAAAAATCCACACAAAACAAGAAGACAGAGACGGTGCGCGGTAACTCCCGCTTATTCTTGTTGTCGACTAAATTCAAAAAGTGCGAGTGATGCTGTCAAGCATGTGTGCAGTCAAAAGTAATACAACGGCTTACACAAAAGCGTAAAAAAATGAAATATAAAATATAATCAAGGAAGTGTGGATACTACACAGGTTTCTTTATCTCGATTGCGGTATCGTGTGATCTTTCTTACTGCCCGAATTAACCAAATGATTTGTAACGATACAGAAACTGTTGCACATGCATTTTCAACTTTCTGCTGATGTTCAATCTCTTGTTATCTATTTCAGATAGTCCGCCTGCGTATTGTTCAACGTGTTCCATAAAACATGAACGTTATTGGAACCGTGACATTCCCCCTGGATTGACTCGATTGAACGATCTCGAACTCCCCGAGGAACATATCATTCTCGCGTTGTGCTTGGCGTCTCTGTACCATTAACACACTGCCTGTGATGGTTCATTTGTGTCTTTCATCTGACTTCAGAATGCATCGGAGCCTTCTGTGATTGTTTACCTGTGTACAAACTGTCATTTATCGCTATCGAAAATTGCGCGAAGCTGAAGCTGGAAGAGGATTTTCGAGATGCCACGGCGATACTTTAAACGTGGATGATCGCCCGCATCTAACAGCTCAGGCCTACAAATGATAGGGATGCATTAGCGTAGAATTAGAACAGGTGGCGGCAATAGAGCGTAGCTATGTCGTACATGACAATGATATCATAGTGACGGTGAGACAGATGAGATAAACAGTCATGAAATCGATTGCTTAGGTAACACGATTGGATTGATCGCGGTCAATGTGAGAGTGAGAAATCAACGCGCGTGCAAAGGTAGACAAGTGATGCGTTTGAGGCATGTCATAGTGAGCAGTCTATGGGACAAATGCATGTAAAGGATTAGGACAAACATTTGGAAGGTTAAATAGACAGGGTAATATCAAACAGACAAATGGACAAATTCGGGTATTTTTGGACTGAACATTTAACACGTTGAAATGTCGATGTTGTTGACAGTGATGCTGCCGTTATAAAGAAAAAGCGGTTCATCAACACCGTAAATTAACTGCTGATTCGTTCATCGTCACATGTCTGACAGTAACAACACACGATTTGCACATATCCAATATAGTAGTCATGATATAGGAAACGATTCAGTTCGGGAACGATTACTGGGGCACATACAAGCCCTTTGAAATGCCGAAACAGTTGGGTCGATTAGCCTGAGAGCGACTCCAGGCGAAAGGATAGTTCTAGTCGTTGGTTCGTATACAACCGAATTCTAAATCTTTTGCAAATGGGAAGCCTCAAATTAACTAGCCCGTTACATTAGTAATAATGTATATTTACCAATGCATTTTCGAGAGAAACGCCTGGATAAGCGATGTCGTGTTAGAAAACTACCGGCGACACGAGGCAACAAAATGTTGTATAATAAGACAAACATGAAATCTATCGGTAAATGGAATTCTACTCAGAAGGAGGATGGGGTTCCAGTTTGCAAACGTTTGATGCACGCACCATGGAAGAGGATATTTCACTTGTTTCACAGATTCAGTTCAAAAGCTGGGATGTTACATAAGTTTACCATTTATAAGATTGTATAAGAGACTGTTTCAACCTTTTCCAAGTCATGCGGGTAAATACATGCAAATACATCTTCAAAGAGTTTTTGACTTAACTAGCGTCGAAAAAATGTTGAAGTAATTCGACGCGGGAGAAGGAGGATAGGAAGTTCCAAAATTCGTCGAAGAATTGAACAGACTCTAGCGCACGACGTCGTCGATTGTTCGTAAATGTCCAAAAGTTGAAAATTCCGCGAATCGTTTGACCAATACGGGGCTTTCAGCTTCCAGCCATCACGGAAGTTTTCCCCACATAACGAATATTTGTATGATTAGGCAAAAGAACACAATTCCATGTTTGAAATGGGAAAATGTGGAAAGATCCCATGTAATATGATAAATACTGTATATGCAATATTTTCTTGACGAAAACTTTACATGATATTAATACGTTTGTGTTTTTCAATGAAGTGTGCAATGTTGGCATGCAATTGTTATAGAATTTGACGATAACTGGGTACCCGGCAACTACATCTGAAATAACTATTATGTGACGATCAAAACTCCCTACGTAGTTTTGACGCCAGTTTGCTTTATACGGTCAATGTTTGAGCTAGAACCTATATTTCATAACATACAAGAGATACTCGTGGTTGACCAGGAGAGTTTGAGACAGGGGAGACAGTACAAGATGTGGATTGAGGTTTTAATGCGCTTATGTAAAATAAACGAGAGGACTATTTCTTCTCCCACAGTTTTCTGTGGCGAGTTAATGTATGCCACTCAAGTAAACCGTCAATACCGGCTAAAATTAATTGTAGCCTGATGACTTACCAGGGCGAGCATATTATTACAAAAGAGTCTATATGCGGGGAGACGGTATATGTGAATTTTAATCTTGCTTCTTTTCTGTTTTTGTTCTAAATACAACCGTATATAAGTTTATTCTACTAAATTTACGACAAGCTTCAACTTTTATATTTTCCAGCATTCTGAGTAATGTGTGCACAGTAACGCACGTGAATAAAATGATACGGTTTCTTGAGTATGTAATGAATCCAATACTATGAGGGGTGTAAGTAAAAGGCAAAGACGAAATTAACTGTTTTAATCGAGCTGTTCCAATTGAAAGCTTGATAATGGGGACGGGTACATACGTTACATGCTGCTGACAGGTAAATATTCCCCGGATCAGATTTAAAAATTTCATCAGAAATTTGGGGATAGACATTTTGCTTGATGATGTAAGGAAGACGTCCATACCGCTTTTTAAAACGCTGAATGTCGTTACTGAATCTGATTTTATTTGGAAATCCATTCCGGATATAGGAGTATTTTACAATAAAAATAGTTAACACGTATCTTCCTCCCTAGCTAGCAGGGTTGGTGAACTGGAATATTCACTTATTAGAAAACATTAGGAGCTGCGTCGAAAATGAACTGCGAACGCTGCGGTGACGGTGTTCGATTGTATCAGTTTATACAGAAGTGTACGTAATGAGACGAAGGGTACTCTTGAACGCAAAAGTAGTTCGATCGTCTAGCGGTTGTGCATGACGGCGGATTCATCATCCAATACTAAAAGTAATCGACAAGAAGCTTTAGCAGGAACTCTCTTACAAAATTTGTAGTCTCCAACCGACCATCAGGAATATCAATCAGCACGGCTGTTACTCTATATAATAATGCCTAGCCGACAGCCACCCACAGAGTTTTCAGCCAAGTAAACGCCAAGTTTATTTTTCTGGAGATGACGACTGCGTCTAAAATGGGTGTACATGAAATATCAGTCAACGTTGGGGAGAAAACGACTAGATGGACAATACAACATACAAGCGCTGTTCACTGGTCAATGGACAGTCCACAATGGCACCCGGAGGAAGAGTAAGGAAATAAATCAGGTCCAATAAAATCGATTTTGTCGGTGAAATAATACTCTTCAAACAAATCTTGCTCACGCTTGTTTTATATATATATATATATATATATATATATATACGTATAACGTTATAAACGGATTAATATTTAATACACTTTGAACACACAGGTATATGTAATCAGATTACAACTGAAGACGATGAACTTCGCTCTCCCAAATTAATGGGTGAAGTATCAGTGAACGACTGGGTTTGCAATCACTTTGGAAGATCTGCAGTGGTAAGCGTACCAAACAATCCATTAATTCTCGCTGGAATTGCCGACCGCAACTACATGAGAAGTTGCAAAATGGATGAGATATGATGTGATCACCTCAGTCTGTTTTGTTAGATGACACACGTAATTGCATTGTTGGCTGTACTATTCAAAGTTAAACGACGTAAAAATTCGTGAAATGGCACAGTTCAGTTGTTATTCCAGATGCTTGCCAAAGACATCTCCCAGAGGACATTGGTCATTTGCACAACTTTGCTTCGTATCTCTCACGCCAAACGGTAATGAATAGCCATTTCCTTTAAAGTGGAATGAAGACAATTAATTTTTCTTGTAACCTATCGTTCGTTCTCGAAAATGACGATGAAGGGGATTTGGGTGTGATGTGATTGCTATTTTACGCAGTGAATGTGCTTAAAATAACATTGAACTGATAAGCAACATAAGAGAGTTTTCCACCCTGCACGAAAATCGGAGGGTCATGGTCAAACTTCAGACAACCACAGAATTCCATATTTTTAGCTACAACTCCATTCTTCTCATTCTGACGTCTGTAGTGTGACTAATAATAGTTTGGTTATAATTTCATATAAATGTTATGAACTACTTAAGCATTCCTATGAAGAAAGTTCTGTAAAATAATCCGTTTTCCGTCAGACAACAACTGACTTATTTCTAGATTATCACGATATTCAAGTTTCACACTAAATCATAACAGTACGATAGGCTAGTTGGCAAAAGTAGCAATAAATTTGTTTCGATAAAAAGAGAACGAAGAGTGGATCGTAACTGATGTAAAAACTGTCAATTTTGATGAAATTTAGCGGCTTGCAGAGAATTGTGTCCATAATTTTATGTTTTGAATGCGGGGTCACTGACCTTATGTAAGCTGACTTGTTCCATTGTTAATCTCCATGTGAAGACCGTTCTTCATCTGTTGTTAGATGTGTATGATGTGCTACCAAAACCCAGCTATTCTGAACATGTTTCCAGGAATTTATGTTTCTACTTGTACTCAGTTCCTACCAATTCAATTATGACTAGCGCAGAAACTTTTGTAATTTTGGAGCGATCCATTTGTGAAAAATGCGGTCTGCACACGAGTTTGAGCCAGTAACAAGAACCGCACGTCAATACACGGTGCGGCATGTTTTTTGCTGCTCTCGTTTTGAGGTTACGCTGGGTCCAGAAATATTGTGGTCAAACTGCTCTACCCAACCATCTCACTGAGCAGTCAGTGTTCAGCAATCCGTCGGCGTGGGCGAATTTTTTGGTAGATTTGCCTCAGACAGCCAACATTGACATCTACCAATGCACATATCGTGCGTAGTAATTGTATTACTAGTGACTAGAGTAACAGGCTGGTGGATTTGAAGCGACTCATAAATAAAGAGTTTGGGTTTCGGTTGTATTCGAACCAGAGACAAGAATAACAACAGTCCTGGCGCTAAGTGGCCATTTGACTTGATGTCGTTTCAGTTTCAACTAGAATACTTATCAGACCAGCAAGGTGAACTGTTCGACTACTTCAAAGGCCTCGCGAATGCTTCATTAACGGTTTCTAAATTGAAACGTTTCGTATATCATGAATTATATACTGGATATGAACACTTCATGTGTTGTCAAGGTGAGCTCACATTCTATTCCACTTGTGGTTAGGAATGAATCAGCATAAATGTAAGGTGTTGACTATATGTTTTGTTCGTTTTGCACTCTGGAACAACGTTCAGGAAGTGATAACAGTATCGTCAAGTGTCTTTTTGATTTCAATACAGTTACCAAACCCAGAGTTTTATTCTACCGTCCGATGAAATTCATTGACTGGAATACATTCTGCTCCCTACCAAGACCCTCAAATTGGAATACGTGCTCTCGTACATCAGACCCGTAAGTAGCAACCGGGGAATTTGTCAGGCAATTCACTTGTTGAATCGACATTCTAGCTCCTATGAAATCAAAACGTGTCGAGTTTTATGTAAAAGGTAAAATCCTAACTGGAAAAGAGACTGACAGACTTAAAGCACTCAAGTAGATGTACAAAAGAACATTGGATTTTCCCCTGGTGATGCAAATGAGAAAAACGGTCGAAAACATGGAACACAGAACACAATTACGTTATAAAAACGAAGAGAAGCTTGTGCTTGGATGCGAGAACAGAGGCATGAAACTACTACAATTGATGAGACGGAGAAATTCCACGAGGGACTCTGTTGTGAAAGTCACTACTCTCGAAGATTAAACGGTTATAGATGACCCTGTTGAAATATGTTAAAACTCTAGCTCACATTTCGATGCCCTGTTTAATGTGGGATACTCCGTATTAACTGTTGATACTCCCTCAAAAACAAGTTATGTTCAAAGTAATATTATGATAGATGTTAGACGTATCCGAACACAAGTGGCTGTCGTGAAACCATCGAACTATTTTGGACCTGTTGATACCCCACCAGTGACTATCTAGCAAGGAGATGAGGATGTACCCACATTTTGGCTTGATTTGTTCACACTATCACTTTCATCCAGCACCTTCGCTCCCCAGTGGAAAAGGTCTATAATTACGCCTCGCTACAAAAGTCGCTCAGAGCAGAATGTCAGTATCTGCTGTCCCATCAACCACACATGAATCTGCTCAGTTCATAAGGTCACAAAACCTTATAACCCTTTCGCAGCACGGTTTCCCTAGTAAGCACTCTTGCATGACGTGTCAATCGGGATTCTTAAGCAATATATCGATGTCCGCCGACGCAGGAAATGTGGTGATTATCTTACTCCTGGACATGTAAAAGGCTTTTGAACGTGTGTCTCATAAATGCCTCTCGATCAAGATAGCATCTCTTGGCATACACGACTCACTGTACAGCTGGTTTTGGTCATATCTTGAAGACCTAGCCAAAACATCCAAAATGGCGGAGCACTACTGAACACCAAAACCAGTAACCAGTGGGGTGATTCAGGGAGGCGTTCTAGATCCGTTGTTTTTCCTCATATATATAAATGTCGTATGCAATGTTATTAGACACGACAAGTTTTTGGATCGTCATCTTGGTTACGCACTCAGTCGCTTGACCCAAAACCGGGAAACGAGAAGATTCGCAGCAACACCGTTTCTTGGAAGAGCGAGACAAAATTGAATGTATAGGACCAAGCGATCACCATAGGTGGTCGACAGATGTAGAGCAAATAAAATGAAACAGTCATATATGACAGTCCGAGTGTCAGTGCAAATAACGTTACGAGGTCATTAAAAAGCAACGCGACCAAAACACGGTCCAGATAGCGCACAGGCGTTCGACCGCACACCTGTAGTCTGGCTAAGTGGAACCATATCACCACCCACGACCGTACTATCTAACCTGGGCCGACCGATCGATGAGGTGTGATGCGTCCTGGCTGTTTAGTTAGGAGATGCACCTCCCAACTCAAGCCATTTCTGTTTGCTGGCGATGTCAAAATCCGCCAGCCCAGTAGCATCGCTTTCTTTCTACATAATATTCGGCAGGACCTACTATCACTGCAGTCGTGGCTCAAACCATAGTCGATCAGGTTCTCAGCTAACAAGTCAAGCATTATTGCTTACAGTTGTTTAATACCTAATGGTTTTGTCTACCTAGATGGTCACCATATTGACACCGCCATATCCGTCCGAGATCTAGGAATATGGTATTCAAGCTCCTTCAATTTCTCTGAACAAGTACGCTTTCAGGTAGCGAAGACTAAAATAACAATAGGCTGTACCAAAAGGCATACAGTCTGCCGGCTGCAAAACTGGCTATCTATGAAATGTGTTTGACCTCAACTTGAGTATTGCACTTTCACTCACTGCCGCCTACACAAATCTGATGGGCTTGTATTAGAAAATCTTCAACGATCATTCACCAAAATCTTATTAAGAAATTCATTCTCATTCATCCTCACCCACCTATATGTCTAATAATTGATGTTGACCCACTTTAGTTACAAAGACTAAGGTTGAATTTTACACTTCCGCATGAACCGATACATTTGGACACCGTCACTGCAGCGTTCGTCGTTCATTTTCAACACAGCTTCCCATGTAGTTTAAGAAATAAAGATTCCACCTCATCAACCCTGCTAGCTAGAAAAGAAGATACGTGTTAACTTCTTTATTGTAAAATACCTCTATATTTGGAGTAGACTTCAGAGTCAATATCAGCATTGAGCATTTTAAAGAGGATTTGGACAGCTATCTTGCGCCGTCAAACACAATGTCCATTTTCAAACTTTGTGAATTTTCTGGTGAGGATGCTATCCACATCCTCTTGAAAACAGTTTGCCTTTTGTTTACTCACACCCCACCTAGTATTTGATCCACTGCACGAAAACGTCGAAAAATCGTAATCATTTTATTCGTGTGTATTATTGTGCACCCATTAGCCAGATTTCTGGGAAACATCACGTATTGTGTATATAAATTTTCACTTATTGGTAGATCCGGCAGAATGATCTCAAATATAGTTATACATAGAACACGAACAGGAAAAACAGGTTTATAATTCACATGTAGGTTCTCCTCACATATGTATGTCATGGGAGAACCTACAAAACTTCTAAGGGCCCGAATCACCAAAACCGTGACAGGTCCCAAGAAAAGAAATCACTTACAGAAGAACAAGCTAACTACCTTAGACTCACTGAATGACTAGTGTCACGATTATACGGACTACCAGGGGTCCACAAGGATCAAATACCACTGAGACCAATCGTTGCATCCAGGACGACCCTGAACTACCAAATGGCGAAATTCCATTTTCATATTCTCCGGCTACATTTACTTCACGATAATCATGATGCAAACAGCTCGACTCACTTCTTGAGACAGATTAAGTGCCTATAATTTGCAGAAGACGATGCACTGGTTCCTTTTGATGTTTCCTCGCTCTGCGCTAACATACCGTAGAAACTTGCGATCGAAAGTTTGAAGCTCCTGATAAATGAGGACAGCCTTCGCAATAGGACGAATCTTCTCCCAAAAACAATTGGTTCAGTTGTAGAAGCATTGCATGGAGCTTTACCTACAATTTGATGGCCGAGTCTATCTGCAGAAGAGAGGCACACCAATGGGCTCACCCATATCAGGATTACTTGCGGTCGCCGTACAGAAGCACTTCGAGTGTGAAGCCTTTCAGACTTTCAAATCTAAAGTGTGGCTTCGTTATGTGGAATAAATATTTGTTGTTTTACCTCGTACTCAGCTTGACCAATTCCACAGCTGTTTAAATAACGTAATAGATGGAATAACCCTCACATGCGAACAGTAAGAAAATCCACACCTGGCGTTTCTCTATGTATCAGTCATAAGAAAACCGGATGGCAAGCTTGAAACTACTGTCTATTGTAAACAGACAGCAACTGACGTCACTCTCATGTTCAATAGCAATCATCCAGCCTGTCAACTTTAAAACTGTGTGCGAACATTATTTCGACGTACAGACACGCACTGCAGTTCAACTGAACTCAGAAGACAAGAACGGAAACACCTGTTCAAACTGTTCACTCCTAATGGGTACACCAGCAGTTTCATAAAGGCATCTGTCAGGGGTTTCACAAGAACTGAACGTATAGAACCCAAAACGCGAATGACAGTGCCATATATTCACGGCACATCTGAAGCAGCACAAAGAATGCTCCAACCACTGGGCATCCAAATATCACACAAGCCAAACTCAACACTCCGTTCAGTTTTGGTGAACGCTAAGGATCGTGTAGAACCACACGAATAGTCTGGCGTCGTCTACGCGATTCCATGTCTGAGGTGTGACCAACTGTATGTGAGAGAGACAGGCAAACAGCTTCACGCACGCGTGCACGAACACAAACTAGCGATGCGACGAACTGACCACAGATCACAACTGTGGCACCACTGCGCGGACACAGGCCACGAGGTCAACATAGATTATGTGAAAGTGATCGCACGGGCAAAGATGAAAGGGGAACGGCTTGCACTGGAGGCTCTCTATTGGCGGAATTCATTCAATCGACACGTAGATATAGGCAGCCACTACGTCAGCATCATTGACACTGGAACGAAAAACGAGCGAAGACAGACCGACGGGCGAACACGGTGAGCGGCACAGCAATCACATTCCAACACATTTATTTGTTTGATAACGGATCCTAGTGTGGATTTGGAACGTCACAATAAATCATTCACTACTATGCGTTTGCTCTTTTTAAAACTTCAGATATATATATATCCTAAAATGAGCAGAGGGCAGAAGACTACGTAAGTATGCACATTGTTATCGAACGTGGTTCTACAAATACAATAATAAACAATTCAAATATGCAGTGACTTACGACCAGGTTCACAAACGCATATATCAGTGCAGCAGAAACGAGACACATCGTCCAGTTAAATCCAACGGTAAAACATGCAGTGCGTTACCGTTCCAAATATGAGAAAATGTGGTGTATTGTGATAGGAATCGAAATATAAGTACCGAATTCGGATATAGCTCAACTGGTTACTGCCCATATAGAATTTATGGAAATGAATTAAATGTTGACATATCAAACGGTTGTGAGTAGGCGCAGGTGTTGCAAACAGATATGTCACATTAAATTAGAAGATAAAGGTATACTACTGTATACATATGAGTAGCGTAACTTTAAAAGTGAAATTAGGGTTTCACAGTCACTGATGTCATTCTCGTGTTCAAGACCGCTACGCGCTGTTGCCGTCACGTGTTCTCATTCTACGCTCGACTGACTACGTGTCAGAGATCGTAGTTTAATGTGTGTTCTATATTTTAACACTAGGATATATTAACCATCAGGTTTCTGAGGATTGTTTGGGGCTACTGATTATTATCAGCAGAATACCAATCAGTTTTGACTGGTTCAGTCAGCTCCGTTTGGGAACGGAATTTGGTACCAGAATTTTGCATCCATCGGAGCTTAGCAGAAAAGCACGAGTACTCGTTCCTGCTGGAAGTTGAACTCCTGTCCTCGTGTTTGACTGATACTACAGCAGGTGGCTGGTTACACATTGTTTGACACACCAGAAAAATATGCTGTATCCACCCTTGAACAGATAGAGGTGCGGTGAAAATTGTATTTTCCACTTTCAGGTAAACAAGATGTTGAATTCTTTCACAGATGGGTGTCCCGCCTGGTCCCACCGATTAGTACTTGGTCAGATCGGAAGATAAACAGAAAAAATCTTCTTGCACTTCGAGACTACGAATACACAGGTATAACTGCATATATATGAGTATGAAATATAGTGGCTTGCGTATATTCTGGAATCACGAGGTTGGAAATCAGATGCTCAAAATGGTTGTCATCGTTATTGAGTGGTCACGAAAGTGTTGGCGGCTCCCTTGTGAATAGTCACGGAATTTTGTTCCTTCTTAATCCGTCACAACCGTTTCCCATCAGAAGGTGCTTGAGTTTCAACTGAGAAACGAGGTTCCCTGACACGTATCACGGATGTGCGTACGCAAGAACATGTACATACACACACTCGTATTCTTATGCCCATGGACAAAGACAGGTGACAGCTAATGTTGAACTCGGTTTCTATGTATGCGGCGAGTAGACTGACCGTCAGATTCAATGTAACAATCCTGTCATGGTCGAACCTTTTTCCGCAACTACGTTTGGTTTATTTCAGGCTATGTTGTTATTAAATGCCGTTTGCGTCAGCTAGTGGCTCTAGTAATGATTATAACGACTCAACACTGGGCATAGTGTGGTCATCCTATGCTTCTTCTACAGTGATTTCATGTTTGTCTTATTCAATTGTGGCTTTCCTGAAATTTATCACTTCGATTATTCGATGAATTGTTTTCCAGATCGGTTTGTTATGGAGGTGTCTTTTGATTTAAAACTATTATTGGGTCGCTATTTGGCAATCGTAACGACACCGTTTGTTCTCGGCGTTCATTCTGAAACCGACATTCTGCGATCGGTTTCGTTTACTTATCGATGACTCGTTGGTATTATTGTGCGGAAATTTGTTTTTCATAACTATCCTTTTATAGTGCGAGATGTGGTAATGCTCCCACCTCACAAGTTTTCCATTTGTGGAGATTTGTTTCGATTTGGCTAACCGATGAAAGGTTCATGTGAGATCGTGAATATTCCACCTCAAGCACCCAGTTTGTGAAGAGGTAGAAATCAGTTCCCGTAGCCGCACTAAGTGTGAGTTGCTTACGAGCTGAATTGCGTTCTTCCTTACTGATGAGTAGTGTTGATATTAGATTGACACCAAACGTGTGGTTTCTCCATTCAATCTTTTGGACAGGAAGCGTTTGGATTGTGCTCAGGTCAGGCAAGTGGCGGACGAGGAGCGTACGGATGAGCTGATCGTCGAAATGGATGTGTTGAATTTGGAAAACCGGGGCCTGAGAATTTCGATCGATTGCTTCTAAAACAGCACGCAAGAAACGGAAGCAAACACGTTAGAATTGCCTTCTGAAGTATCAGTTCTTCTATCTTTTTGTCTGTGAACACTGTTCTGTTCGAATGACACAGAACTTGACCAGTATAAATTCATGAGTTCGAGGTAATATCATATCTGCTCGAGTTTACTTCACATCTACGAGGAGTGACCACCGAACAACTGGGCCCATAACCTGGCAATATCGATGAACATACGTTGTCAAACTCAGACTGATTATAGCAGAATCAGTGAAATGGCAGTGGCCTGCTAGCCAGGAATTACCTCGGTTGCTACGGGGTATACCTAATCAGGCGTTTGGCCTCGTTTCCTGTCTTTCGTGTGGTCATCCTCCTTTCTGTTGTTTGCAGATGGCCGCTGCCAATTCAGCTGCTGTGTTACCGGTTTCACTGTTCGCACTGGCATCATACGTCGGTAAGCCAGTGACTGAAGTGATGTTTCAGTGAAAATTCAATACTTGACTTTCATACAGGTCTGTTCAATGGCCGCAGAGTCGGTGTGAATGAACTTGATAACCTTATACGTGAAGCAATCATTTCCGTGACAATTCAGAAATGTGCACCGAGAAGTGTAACGTAGCACGACTTAGTTCACTATTGATTTCGCTGCATTCTACATGTGCTTACTACAAACTGTTGAGTTTATTAAATCAAATCCAAAATTCAACGCGAAATGCAATGAGTTGTCAACCAGCTACCTAAGCAAAGCCCCTACCAGTGCCATCGCGTTAAAATGCACAGAGTGGGCCTGCTTCTCTTTGTGATAACCCGTTCGGCGTATTAAAGAAGGTGCCTACTAATGATTCTCTAGTTAACCGTTGGTCTATTCCCTCATACTATTCAACACTGCAGATATGGTGAAATGATGGTGAGTTGACTTGTTGTTCCTTGAGGATCATGCGACTATAGCTATATTTGCTACATTTGGCAAAATATTTACCAACCTGTTTCGGCGCCTTCGTCAACCGTTTGACAAGCCTAAGTGGCATCGAGCCAATCACTGGTAATATAGTTCTTCATAAATGTTTGAATTATGTCTTCGGAGAACCGTAGAGTTGGAGCATTGCATTTCCAGTGATTTTATCAAATGAAACTTGGCCTCATCGGTGAATATTCTTTCGATGGTGACCTGTAGATTCCCCGTTATGTGCTTCTTTTCTTGAACAAGTGTATTTTGCTTTTATGTATTGACCGACTAGCACAGTTGATATTACGCATATGCACACTGAGCGGCCAAAATCGATAAATCCGAAACTATTTTTTTATCCAACAATTAAGAATGGCTTATTTGGTTACAAATTGCGACGTTCACATGTGTTGCTTGCTTAATATCGTTTTTCACTTATTCAGCATAATCCGAAGTTGGTGTTCAAGGTCCACAAATTTGTTCGTCATTCATTCTATGTTTTCATCTGAACTTGCGTTCTGCTCAGAAAGCCATCCAAGTAAATATCCCTACTGATCCTATTTCAGTTGAACCAATCTCTCCTGGGGGTATACATAATTTTAGTTCATGTGATGAGGACTCGAGTTTTGTTCCGTCCAGTTGCATAAACGAACGTTCCATGGCGTATTTCCGTTCAATAATGATGAACCGTCATCGGAAACCCAGCAAGTCAGTGTTTCTCGACGGAACTTTCGCATTACAACACTCCCAGGCAGGCGACTGGTACATCCGTCCGCCAAATGGCGTTTCATCTACACATCAACGTGCTTTGTGAAGTCACCCAACTTGACGAAACCTAGCACGAGTTGTGGACTTTTATTAACGAACGTTTGCTAAGCTGAGCCAAACGCCACATTACATAACCGATCAATGCTATACCGTTCGCCGCCAGCACCACTCGAACCAACATGCATTTTGTATTGGATACTGTCAGAGATTTGTAGACGCACCACCAGCTGACACGGGTAAATCGCTCAAGGTTATTTACAGAATCACCCGTGTTTGCCTTCATCGGTATGCCGAAGGGGTTGCTGTCAGAAAGAACAGACGCATTCCGTACATTGTAAATAAACCGTCTATTACACTCTCATTGTTCAAACAACTGTAAGAGTATCACACAATTGAACGCCTGACTTTTCACTGTACTGCCTTCTGCGGTTTAGATTTGAGTTGATTAAGCAACATCTGTATTAGGCACTTGTAAAGTGCAGTGAAGTTTATCATGGTATAACGCGTGCAGCATAGTATTCCTCAATTCATTTGTCAGTTTTATGTGTTGTTTCGGGTTTAAGATGTAGGCTTTGTTATATGTCGAAGCATTCCTAATTCGCACGTGCTTCTCGTGAGCATTTCGTGATGAGTGGACAATGTACCCAAACACTTGATTACTGCGGAAAGACTTCCTTTGATCATGTTTTTGTGCTTCGTTTTCTAGGATGTTGTCTCATCAAGCGACGCCACACAGCCACATCCAGATCCAGAAGTCGAAACGAATTGAATCAGTTGCGGAATGAAAACGAGGGAAAGATGCATCCTTGTCTGTTTGTTGTGCGCTCAACTGTGCGAGAACCAGTCCTATACGATTCAGCTCAAACGTGAACTGGCTGTGAGTTGGTTTTACCAATAATCCGTACGATTGTGTTTGTTGAGTCCAAGTCGTTTTTCAGTTGAGTTGACCGTGTTTCACTCATGTCTTCCGATCTTGAAAGTGTTTTGTTCATGGTTTAGTTTGCACAATATCACATGTGTGTGCAACTTAACAAACGCCTCTTATAGAATAGTATGATATGGTGGGCAGAACGGTGTTGTAAGCAAGTACTGAGAAGTCCATTGAGAGTCAAGCAATGCTCTAGACAAGTGGCGATGCTGAACGCAATTTGAAACAATACCGAGGGTACTCGACTAGGCATTCGGAACAATAATTCAAATGTCCATCCTCGCTATTGACTACACAGTCATGTGCAGCTAGTTTCCACACGTTTGTGATTGTTCCCTCTGCAACGAAAGTCGACGTCTTGCCTGAGGCCATGCTGATAGAACGCCACGGTGCATGCAATCAGATTATATATCCTCCGACTGTCTTCAATCAGGAGAAGCGGACGACGTTGTTACAAATACCAGTGGTCGTCGAAGTCGTTTTTGGTTGGCTGCAGTTTAGCTAACATTGTCTTTATTTTCGAAATGGTTTATTTAACGAATATGCTAACCATTGGAGAAACTGACCGGTTCGTATGACTTAGGAATTATCTAGTGTTAGTATAATTCGTTGCCTGCATACGCGTGAACCACATATCCTTGGCTTTCTGGAGCATCACCACTCATGAAGAGTTGACAGTTATTGCCATCCCATATACCACAGGAGATTCAGTTGTCAGAACTGCATTAATCAAAGACACATGCTATAGAGGTGTGCGATCAGGGATAATAAAATGTATGTGTAGAACCTGTTAGGATTCACGGCTATACGCAGTCTGTCAGGGCAACTGTAAACCTCGTGATTCGGTGCAGCACAAGACGGAACGTTGAAGTTTTATATCGATAAAACTGGTTCTGTATATAACCAAGCAACACTTAACAAATTATACAACTTACAACCAGGTGAACTATGTGCACGGAATTTAACCGTCAGCAAATGTCAATTAATAACACTGTAGCGTAAATAGTTCAATGAGGGGGTACAAAACAAACAAACAATGAACCGGTTCAAGTGGGAGTTCGTAGTGAAGATGCAGATTTGGTTACGTGTAATAATGTAAGAAACGTTCGGCCAGTAAATGATGTAATCAACATATGTGGATACATGTATAGGACCTACAGTACGATAGTTTGACTAATGGGGTATAGATATGGGGATAAGTTGAGATTGGCATTGTGCAGACTGTTGGTCATGGGTAAGTATCCGGGAGATAGCGTCACTGCACGGGATGTGGAGGTTTTGTGGTTCGACCGCAGGTGCCATTCTGCCATCCAAATTCCAGTTACAATTGGAGCAATCCGAACCAAACTTCCATTGATTCTGGCCAGAATCAGCAATATGTTGTGTATATGGATGGTGAAATACTGAAATTAGTAGACACAAGACTTATAGACATCAAATCTAAAAAGCTGCTCTAACGGTACAATCTCAATGTTTAGTTAATCATGAACGACGGTTTGTTTGAACAGTTTGCTGGATAGCAGTGGGATGCTTATTCGGATTTCTACCACTAGGTATCTTTGTAGACAAAATTTAACCTAGACTCTGGACTACTGATTAGACACTTTATACGATCCTAAATCAAGCGGGTGGTCTCCAACTTTTTTGATCTGCACTCACATCAGTCGCTCTAGCTAGGAAATGGAATTAAAAACGCGTTCCATTTTCCAGATATGCAATCGGTGCAATGCTATGATAGCACGTTGAGACGTTCACAGATCATGTGTGAGTTAGGAGTACATCTATTCAGATGACACAGAACAATGGGAGTCAGTTAACCAGTTTAAACAAAATTATCACGAGGTGATGTTCAGGGGTGAAACAAAACAATTGTTTTTAGCTTCCGTCTAAACCGATAGATTTCGTACTTTTCTGACAAACTCGTGAAGCTCGATTTTGCAAATATACTCACGGTAAGGTTGAATCTGGGAACCAGATTGTCCGTTCACAGTCACCCAGTGCTTGCTTTGACGAAGTTAGGGGAAATACTGATTAATCAAATAAGTCTTTTGCGTTATAACGTCAATTTTACGCCTCAGAATGATTTAGCCCGTATCGGTCGGTATGGAGGGACATGATCCGGAGGTGTTTCGGTTCATTGAGCAACGATTGCAAGCTTGTGAATTGAGGCGCTCGGTACACAAAAAGAACTTTGTGTGCCACGGGTCCTGATGTAGTGAATATCGCGTTATGATGGATTTTGCGGCAAATGGGCTAGCCCTCTCGGTTTAATAGATCATCAACCTACTCATAGTAAACCATCGGCAAACAGATGGCGAGTACGTAATGTTCGATTAGTTTGTATGTGTTCTAACTATGGTTTCGTTCATAACAACCAACGACCGCAGTCACTTGTTGCAGCACCCGGTTTCTGTTTATAGAAACTCAGACCATTGTCGTCTTCTACACTCCCTTTCTCTCAGTCTTGGTGGTGCATTGTATGATGAATGTTTTTGTTTCTCAGTCCCTGTGATATGCTAATGAGAAATCGTGGCAACTAATGGTTCAACGCCGCAACGTTTAACTGGCATAGGACTAACGTGAAGTTTGCGATCATCTTATTTGATTAACACTCGGTTAGAATTTCACCATCGGGTAACTTGTGACAGACCTATGGATGCATCACAATTGTCGGAACTGCTATAACAAAAGTCGTAGAAGTTGTGAAAGGAGTCACCTTGAAAGCCGCCAAACATCAGGCGGTAACCAGCGCCCTACTAACTTAATCATCTATTGTAAGTAACCGGAAATAGCTCCATTGTGAACAGCCTAATGGTAAATTGCCCGCATGTCAGCAGTTAGCTTAGGTGTCTGTTGTGGTCATGCCTGCTCAGAGCATGCTAGCGCTGGTTTAGTCTAAGTAGCATTTTGTCTCTCGAGTGATTGACTGTTGTCGGCCGCTTGCATTTCTGTTCAACTTCATTATTAAGATAAACTAGAGTGTATAAGTTCCGTTGTTGGGCAAAACCTTGCAAACATTTCATGGTAACATATATTTATACATTGCATAAGACAATACTGGACGTTCACGCGGTTTGACAGCTTATGCTTTCTACTGACCAATCGATCAGTGTGATGATCGCACTGCTAATACCATTCGGGACAGACAAGCCAATTGGCAGGAGATCTGATGAATCACAGTCTCCTGGTCCTTGCTGGATACGCTTTTGAGGCAATGGCTTTTGCCGAGAGACCTAATCGTTCTTCTTCGTCACCTGGGTGTCCTGACAGTTGGCCCGCATACATCCATGAATATTCACAACGTTGATAATTCCATACTTCGTCAGTCGTCTCGTATCGGGTCGCTCTGTCAGATGCGTACATCAAAATCGATAAGCAAAGCGTTCTACTGCTGTGTATATCTATGTACATATGTATACCTAACACATAAAGACAACATGGAATGACAAACGTGCCATAATGTTAGGAGAACAAAAGGCAATGAATAAGTTAATGAGGAAAGAATGTAGAGGGACAAAGAAAAACTTACATCGATGCACACGCAGACTTGCAACACGAGCGTCATTGTATTCAATTGTTCATCATAGTAGACGGCTTGCTCAACCAAATGGGCTCATTCTCCCTCGGATTCCCGGCAGGAAGCCGGGAGCGCACTACTGCAGCAAGCTTCAGATTGATTGACTTAATACTTTGATTCCGAGTCACGCACTGGCCACCAAGTTGTCGCTTTCATCCTAGTCCATCACTAGCGAACAAAGGACGGCGAGAAAAATCGTAATTCAGCATTCTTCAGATGAGGCTGCACCAGAGAAATTTTTGAGACGATGTCAGTATCCTCATGGGTTTTCACTGCTGATACAACGTCTCCTCTAAACGCCACCAATGCTTCAGAGAGACGTGATCAAAAACGGACACTTCATAGAAATGCTCCGTGCGAATAATTCAGATTTTGCAACCGCAGATTATGACTGATAAGTACTTCACCAAAAGAATGAGAACGTGCAAGCTCCATAAATGGCGTACGTTGGCAAAACCCACATAAGCTTTGGCCACATCATTTTTAACCTCCTCAGATATTCCACCAGCGCTGATGCAGCAGCGAATGTGCACTTCCAACAGTTCACCACTAAAGATGGTGACGAGAGAAGAATCCAGATAATCTCGCAACAAAACCTCGCACTTAGTACATGCAAATGTCGTAACAAACCATTGTAACTGTTAAATCGCCAGAAGAAACGAATTATGCGTTCAGGTATTCTAGTCTTACGCACGGTCTGGGCTGGATATATGTATATATATATATCTTAAAATGGGCAGAGGGCAGAAGGCTATACGTAAATATATATACTGTTATCGAACGTGGTTCTACAATTACAATAATAAACAATTTAAATGTACAGTAACTTACGACCAGGTTTAAAAACGCATATAACAGTGCAGCAGAAACGTGACAAACCGTCCAGTTAATTTCAGCGGTAAAAAATGTAGTGCGTTATTTCCACACATATAAACAAATGTGGTAGATTGTGTTAGGAATCAGAATATAAATAATAAATTCGGATACGGTTAAATTGTTTATGACCGATGAAGAGTGTACGGGAAAGAAATAAATGTTGACATCAAACGGTTGGGATTAAGCACAAGCGTTGCGAAAAGACTAGGAACGTTAAATTAAAAATTAAAGGCAAACTGCTGAAAACATGTGAGCAGAGTGACGTTAAATGTGAAATTGGGTTTCACAGTAACCAAGCGTCTAATCTGTCCAAGATATTCTGGAATTGCTGTGAACCCTCGCAGACTAGGACGATGTCGTCCGCTTACTCTACTTGTGGAAGACGGGTACCTGGATACAGTTTCAAACCATCAAATTCGCAATCTCTCCCAGGTCAAGCTCTAGAATCTCGTCTACTGCAAAGTTGTTCAGGAAGAGAGAAACTAGGCTACATTTTTGTGTCACGTTCGAGATACTGGAGATCGGCGATACCTTGTCACAAGCCCTAACTCTATCTGAATTTTGACCGCAAATCATTGTCAGGATATTCACACATTTCTCGTGTACACACATCCTCGATATAAGTCTCAGAGTGCAACCTTGTCAACCGAGTCGGAGGCTCCTCTGATGTTAAACAAGACAACAGCTATTGGTCTTCAGTATGAATGGCAGAATTCAAGCATCTTGGAAGTGGGAAGATGTGACTACTGCAACCGTGGACAGGATGTGAGCTCTTTTTGAAAGTGAAGATGATGTTAGCCAAACCCGTCATTTAGAACAAATTTACTGATCCAGATTTTATGGAGCAGAGCCGTCCGCCCTGTAGCTATGGCGGAACGTCCGTCTACAAATAGAGCAGGAGGATGTTCGTATTGGCCTGGTGCCCTGTCATGTTCCAGAAACTAAACTTTAATGAGGATTTTTGTTTCCGAGCATGGGGAAACATCAACAGAACCCGGAGAGGTAATCCTTGGTGCCGGTGGCCAACTGAACTGTTGTTGGAAGTGTTTCACCCAACATCCTAAACGTCGTTTTGTGTTATGACTTCGTCCATGACCTATCTCAAACCTGGCATTTTGCCACCGCTTGCTCGGATGAGGTCAAAAAGCTTTAGTGAGTTCCCGGTGGCAACAGTCTGGTACATCTCGATAGCGCGTTGTGTCCACCAGGCCTCGCGATCCTCTCGTAGTTGCCTCCGGATTTCTATGTGGGTATCCTTGCGGGCCGAGTTATACTCGTCCCTAAATGGAATATTCCGACGAGTGTCGAAAAGTTCTAGTGATCGCATAGAGACCAAGGGATTGGCAGCTGAACGGGGGTAGTATTAGAGGAAGTAATAACGCACCTATGCCTCATGTACCGTACATGTGCCCAGTGTACCTCAATGTCATCTGATGTGCGGGGATCAAAACTAGAGGAAAGCGCACAATGATATTCGTAGAGCACATATGCCTCCGCTAGTTTAGGCATACCAACTTATGAGTGACGACGCAGTGATCTCGAACCGAAGCGCGGAACGTACTTGGCACTTAGCTTTGCATGATCGAAATCCCCGTATGTGCTCCAGGTTGACTTGTTGCTTCGGAAACAAATACACCATTGAGGAGCATGTGGTCAGTCTGTGTTTATGATTGACTCGGCGGTGGCGTTCGTCGAGTGGTGTACTAATACTGAGAACATTGGAAACCAGTACTTGCCAGAAGGCAGACCGGTGTCAGCATAGAGATGCAACAAACATTCATCGTTGTCTGTTCGGGGACTACCGTAACGATGTGGACTAGCTAAATCATGCTCGTCAGCGGCTTAGCTTACCCACTAGATCGTCCGAGTCTGTGTAGAAAGTTAGTGAGCTGGTGTTAAGAGTCATCACTGACTGCATCTGGACTGTAGTTCATGAGGGTATATGTCACAACTGGAAACAGAGAGTGTGTGTCTAGGCGTTTCTCAACATTCCAACCGTACCTTCGAATCTGACAGCATAAAGGCGGTTGTTAACGGGTGTTCAATCCAGCAGTGCCTTTCCCGCATATGTGTTCAGGGTTTGGCCAGTGGCTGCAGATTAGCGCTCGCTGTGCGCGTAAGACAGATGGGCTGACGGAGATCGACATTGTAAAACTCAGCTAGAATCCTGAAGCCGTATTTCAGCAAGACAACACACATGGATGTCTTATGTGTGTGGGAGTGGGAGTTATTCAACGAGAAAGGGGAAGCGAGACAAACGGAACTGGTTCAGTGAAATTTAACATAGAGTTAATGTCGTTCGCCGTCACCTTGATTAGAGTTGTGGCAGATTTACATGGCAAAAATTACAATTAATATGCGTTTGATTTCGTGATTTTGAGGGAGGAATACTTCTCGGTTGCACAGGCAGAAGTGAATGGTCGGTTTGAGTTTCGTTACCTGAAGCCTTTGGTTCAAATGTACCTAATGCACAGGAGAGCGGGTTGAAGTTGGCAGTTTATTTGATACTGATAATCAGTGGTTGTTCGGTTCATACGTCGTCCGGATGGAGCTAATCCGTCCAGGATGCTCAGTGCATCCTGCAGAAGGTTGCGGTGGAAGCAGCGTAGCGGTTTGAGGACTCATCAAGGAAGACGGATCTAACGAAGTAGATCTGAGGAACCATGGAGTCCAAGACGGACCAGGCTGACGGCAGGCCTTGTGTTGTCTGGGGTTAATGGTCATGTTTTCTCGCAGGCCCTATGAATGGAGTCCAGGCATTCGAGGTATTCGATACACCTTGCTGACCCGTTGGAGCCGATTATCACCGAGGGGATTCATACTCGCCTGTTGAGTGTTGTCCACGGTTAGTGGAGACTGAAGAATTCTGCACACCATACGTACAGTACACCGGACGAACTGCATGCTGCCCCGGAACCCATTTAATCCTGTTGCGGCACCTGAAACCCTTTTCTGACCGATTAACATGCACCATTTCGTAGAATCATCAGGGTGCTTGTTAGGCACTTTGAAGAAGACCAGGTTGTCAACCGCGAATCTACCAAGTCTTGGTAGTACTATCGCTTATTGTCCGCAACTGCTCCTTCGTCGGGAGAACCTCGTTCATCTCGCAATCAATTCCAACGCAGAGGGCTGCTCTTCAATTCACAATCTGGGGACGTGCCCGATGGAGTTAAGTTAGTCAACACACTTACACGGGTGCCAGTTGACTTTGAGCGACACCCTAACAACACCCAGTCCATCGGTGACCTCAAAACAATTAAGGAATTGTGGACCCACTGACGACTGAATATTAACAAGATTTTCTCCGAGTTACAGAACACACGAACGCTGTTGGAGCAAAAACAACTATTGAGTCAACAACTGCAGAACAAAACGCGGGTTTGACCATCATCGTGGAACAAATGAGGGAGCGGTAATTTGGATTGCCTTCCTAAATTGCTCCATTGAATGTCTTTCTTACTAAGTGAACCCGCTTTTTGTGTTTGTCTTGTCAACAATAGTGAGGAGCTTTGCCCGGGGTAAAGGAGCAATACGTGCGTTGGTTTTGTTTTAACAACGAGCAATTTCACGAACGGGATCTCCGACAGATCCATCTGTCATCAGGATGGAGTGTACGAACCTCATTAACATAGTACTTCGTAACATCTTCGTTCAACCTGGACCAGAACTTCTCATGGCTGTGACCCAAATGAAGACCAGAACGTTCCGTGGCACAGACGATATATTGACTACTCATTTTTGCGCAAGTTGTGTTGGAAACCAGAGGGGGAGCGTAATCCCTTATTCTGTGGGCCTAACCAAATGATGGCTACTTAACCGAACATACTCGATTCGACTGGATGGACCTTTAAAAACCTATTGAACCCTGAACTGATTGACCGTACAGTAATGCGACTCACTGGTGGTGAGTCACACCTCTTATGTTATCAAGGAATCTGTTGAATTGTCTAGTTTCGTGAACCGTATCTACTGTGTTCGGCCTTGACAGAATTGATTTGGTCTACAAGTGGGATCAACTATGTGCTCAGTCCAGGTAGCATCGTTCAATTCTGTCGTCCCTGTCTATTCCAGCTATCGTCCACCATGCTTTTTGAATGTGCTTGGGACTTCAATACTTGCACAAACATTTGCCAGTATTTTATGCTTGTTGGTTTTATTGTGGGCCATCCACATTCTTGTTCAATTTGTTTGCTGGCTTAGCACAGAGCAGTGAAGACAGTCACTTGTGTGTTAGCTACGATGGATCACGTTCGACCCTCTTACTGATTCCTTTGTATCTACACAGTGAAGAATTGTGGCAGCTAATCATATTCAGTCGTGCTTTTGTTCCTGGTGTTTCCATGATATGTATATGGAGCGCGGATCAATGAATTTCACAAGGTGGCGATCACGCTATACCTCCGGATCCCCGTTCGCAACTAGGTCCTATCCTTGCATGGTCTAGACTTCTTATTGTCCACTTATGTTCAGTCCTAAGGGTTTCGTGAAACGAGTTCCATATATTCTTCACCATTTTCTCCGTAAATCGGTCTTTGTTTCCACTATTGTATTTCAGTTTAGTTCAAGGCGCTGTTGTCGATGCTGCTTATAAATATGTGGCCACGCTGTGTTAGTTGAATTCTCACATGTAAGCGTTCATTTCGTGTTCAAGTACCCAGGGCTTTGTTTTTGAACACTGTTCTCTGTGTAGCAGGTTCTTGTACCTTTATGCTTGATTCCTGTTCTCCCCTGAACTGACAGACTTGTCTCGGTGGACGCGGAAAAAGCATCCTTATATCGCGTGCTGGAACAGTTACGTCTGCAGGTATCCGATCAACAGACGCGTTGCTTGCTATAGTAGGATGATTCGGGAGCACAACAGGAATTATTGTGCAGTTTGCAGCCACAACTGAAAGAACGTACAACCGACATGGAGCTATTGCAAAACACGGTCACCGAGTCAAACACTTGCAAAGCGGTGCGTGCTGGTTGAGTTCAAAGAATTCCTACTGTTTATTGGGCTGTTCGCATGGCTACGTGTTTGGATATCGCATTTGGAAAGGTTATTTGTTCAGGGGAGATGATCGACCTCTTCCGCAGCGATTGTGAGAGTGGTCATGCAATTAATATAGAAAATGGGACCTACTGGTTTTCGACAGTGGTTCCGCAGTTTGCATGGGTACGACAAAAGTCCAAAAGAAACACTATTTCTTCACGGTTGTATCTGTTTAGAATCCATGCCTACTGCGGGTTACCAGCTCCGACTAATATGAGATTGTGCATTTGTACGCATGTGCCTGTTTACACTTCACATTCACTTTGGAACAATTAACCATGTATGTCGGATATTTTGCCAACACAAGTTGTGAGATATTAATATTTCGGTTGCGTTTTCCATCGGCACCATATCAAATGTAACTACTGTTAACATGCCGAATTTGCAAACAACAAACAAAAAGGTCGGTCTAATAATATTACATATTCTTGCCAAGCACATGACTTCTGGCAACAATTATGTTACAAGCAGGGTCGTCTGATCAATCTACCCTTGCAGATCGCGAGTGACCTTGGGATTGTGTTATGTAACATCACGACAAGCAGACCCATCGGACTCGTGTGATCACATGTTGACTTTGAAGCTAAGCGATCGATCAACTCGATATTCTCGCTGCTGAGTTTATACGCCGACTGGTATTCGTCAGTGATGTGTCCAGTCTATTTGGCCAAAGTTTTCGGACAACCAGCCACTGCGGTTGACTGATTTATCCTGGTTTGCTTCATCCATCATGTTTTACCTGTTAGAAATTCTGAAGGGATCATACTATGTGTGTTTCGTCAATCATAATGAACCCTCGTATTCTGGCATAGTCAACGATGATCTGTGAGTCAAAGACCACATCTGTCATGGTTGATGGTGTAATTCACACGACACAAATGGTCCATTTAATTCAGGAAACTTTCCATTGAAATGTTGTTTATTTGTGTGACCAGGAACCTGATCAAATGCTTGAATGAACAATTCTCTTGACTTTTCAACTCGTGTGCATTTTGTCCTGATCTTGTGATTCTCTCTCAATTCTCTTGATGATCTTTCACGACTATCATGAATCGCACATTAACTTTTCAAGTCCAAATCTTGATTACCAAGCCCGTCCTGGTGATCTTTCAACTCTTGACGACGTGTGCTTTTTTGTATGTCAACGTTAGGACCCGAAGCATTACAATGTCAACGCCTGCCGACCTGTTACCACCACCTCCTCCTCAATTATGTTGTTTCCTATTGGCTAATTTGTACGTGTTCAATCCGTATACACGCACCGTCCAGACACTGACTTGCTGCCTACGCATTTACTTGCTGCACCTAATCCAGCGTTCCTTTGTTGTTCATATTCCTGGACATACCAGACCCATCTGTCTCCCTGCTTCCTGAAACGTGAGTAATTGAGGCTTGTTATAACATTTTTCCTTGTTTACATTGGTAGTGGTGCCGTAATAACCGGTACAACTTGTGCTGGACTTGGAGGTCAGGTGTGTCTACGTATCATTCCCCATTTTAAGGACAACGTTGTGATGTTGATTGCATCTAAGTGTTTCATTGTCTACATGGATGCACAGATGGAACGGCTGATAATGCGTTGAATCAGTAACTTCTAAATTAAGTATTGCCCATTGTCCGTCCTCTGTTTCTGTTATGTTAGCAAGGTGTTTACGTTTGACTAAACTTGAGAGAATAGTCGAAAATATCCGTAAACCACCTGTTAAGATGCAGCTGATTACAATTCTGGGGTCGGTTACCGTGATTATCCGCATTTTTCAATTGATTCTGTTCCTGTCCATCTTTGTAGCCCAAGACGTAGCTGTTGAACCGTTCTATTTGTACTGCAAACAACTGACACATTATTAGTATCTGAACTATCTATACGTGTTGCCAACTTTCTAAAAGCTAACGTGGACTTTTGCCGTATTATCATGATCTTGAAGTGTCTGAAGTCGATTGGCAAACGGTTGCGTGCCCACTGGCACGTGTACCGTCAATTAATCCACTGAACTTCACAAATGCACCTGTGGTTACCGATCTGCAGCTATGGATGGTGGATTTCGCTTGATGAGCCGTCTGGATGGTTTGTTAACAATATCACCACTTTATTAACACAGAATCAAGATTTGTGGTGGTTTGAAATTATATGATGTAACCTGATCAATTGCAAATTGAATTCAGGGTAGTTGAATGCAACCAGCCTATGTTCGCCCTCTTTGTGAACTTCACCAAAGGGTTTGATTCCATAAGGTGTGGAACGATGTTGGAGGTGTCTGTTAAGCTTGGATATCTAGATAAATCGGTCAATCTGATCAGATTGTTACATGTGAATATGAAGACAAAGGTGCCGACGCATGGATCGACCTCTGATGATTTCGTCATTGTCACTAGCGTGAATTGGGATCGTGTCCTTGTCTTACCCTGGTTTATTTCATAACCCGGAGAACCGTGTGGTAGTTGTACACCGTACAAGTGGCCACTTGTTGAATATCCGACTTATCAACATCCCAAAACGACTATGTACACAGACGATACGCATGCTGTTGTTTACAGATGATAGTGCGCAAATTGCACACAAGGAAGATGTCCACCGAATGCCCACCGACATCGGGACCGCATTATCAAAATTCCATTTGAATATCAACACGCGTGAAACATTTTCTCTCTTTCCAGCCCTATCCAGGCACATGTGCTGTGTCAACATATGGAATCAGCGTCAGTGGGGACGTTATTGATAGCTACACGGAGTTGACGCGGGTGGGAATGAAGCGTTGTTGGTCTGCATTGAGCTTCGTTGTTTAGGATATGTCCTAGACATGAAAGAGGATTGGATTCCAAAGCGAATGCTATACGGTCTAATGAAGGTAAGTAGGGGAAATACTAATTATCAGGATCTGAGATACCAGACTATAGTCCGAGTAAGTCTTTTGCGTTGTAATGTACATTTTAGATACTGAGGGAACATAGCCTCGGGCCGGATGATCTGGATGAGTACGATACGGATGTGTTTCGGTTCAGTGAGTGACAGTGGCGAGGCTGTAAATGTAGGCGCCTGGTAGGAATTGGAATATTAGTCGCCATAATTCGTGATGTCGTCTTGAATACGGTGTTGCAATGAATGCGACAACCAATGCGCTGATCACCTCGGGCTATTAGGTTATCCACGTACTCATACTGCGCCGTCAGCAGAGAGATGATCAAAACGTTACGCTCGAATATGTTTTCTGTTCTAGTTGTTGTTCCGTTCATGTCAACCACCGACTTCAGTCGCCTGCCGAGTCATTCGCTCTTATTTCCCACTACCTGTGTTACTGTATCATTCCACCCATTCATTTCGGCTTTGCTTGTACATCGTATAATGAATGGCTCTGTTGATTTTCCTTTGAAGTTTGCCTCTTTGCTCCTCCACTTCTTCCTATCCATAGTGCGGAATGCACCCATACTATATTACTATATTATTTGTATGTTCCTACCAGCTCACATCTTATTACTGAAGTCCATTTATTCCGAGGGATGATTGGTTTTCCCTCCTATTAGTCTGGCAACTGGCTAACTGGATTCGGTAGATTGGGCACAAATACTCTACTGACAAACCTCCTGGTTTTGTTCCTTCTGGTTTACGCTGGATACGTACCTACGGCTTTATCCTGGTAGTCGAGTAATCCGATAATTATTTTAACCGTAGTGGAGTTGATTGTAAATGCTGCAAACATTCACACTAAGTGAAACAAATGGGCATTCAGTAAACGCTGTGTTGAGAAATTAGTAAACTGAGGAATTTTGTTTGTAAGTTGAGAACCAGTGCTTAATAAATATAATCTGTTGTCCCCCAGAACCGTCTCCCTATAATCCACAACATGTACTCAGTCAACGTTGAATGCGTGCGTGTACACCAACTTATGATTTAGTTCACATGGTGCGTTTCCGGTTTACCTAGCAAACGACCAGTTCATTTCATGTCTGACCGTTGAAATGCACCTCGGTTGGTAGCGGAATGTTCGCCTAACATTTGTGATCTTTGTAATATTTCTTTCTAATTAGCATCGCCAGATAACTCTACTGGTTATACTTCATAAGATCCGAATTACTGCATCAACGCTAGTATCTACAAATGCACTGATGTGTTCGATAAAATCCAGTAGCAACCTTTTAACTGTGCAGACTGATAAATTGATAGTAGAAAACTCGTTTATAATTTACGAGTTTGTATGACTTAAACATAGAACACTCGCACTGACCACGAACGGTGTTTGTACTATTGAGCTGGGTGTGATCTGTCTCACAACAGCTGATATCTGTGTGGAAATCTAAGTTTTCACTTTTGTATGCAATGTGAAGGACAAAATTTATTCGTCAGAAGAATTTGTCGGATTCCACTGTGAAGTAACGTAGTGTGCATAAAGTAAATAAAACCACTATTAAAACGTGTATATACATACTTGCTGATTAGATAATTACTTACTTTTTAAACACATACACAGTGACAACAACATACAACACGAGCATCTATCTCAAAATCAGTCACCAACAGCAGAGAATATATTTGCGATTAGTGTTTAGCCGTCGAGTTGAATGTAAACGATTACTAAAAGTTGCACACAACTCACTATTTTCTGTCTGCCCTAATTACCGTCAGACGCTTTCAGCAGAAAAATTGATATCATAACTTCTTTTGTTCGACCAACACCATTCCCCAAATAAACCTCAGAGACAGGGTTGTCAGTTGTTCATACTATACTGTACACTACAGCCCCCGATCACACGCTCACTGGTTGAGAGCCCTCAAGAATTCCGGCTAAATCACACATTCCATTCGATTACCGTCTACCTGTGGCGAAATTGCGAAACACTCTTCACGTACTTCGATAGTGGACGTGGAAAATATTCTGGGTTCCGCCCTACTCATCTATAAGTTGATCAGTTTAACATGGATTAGCCTGGATGTGTTAGAGAAATTTGTTTTACTGCATTCACTGCCTTTTACTAACAGCGCTGTGTTATTGACCTTCCAAAACCATCTGTCACCACATAGTACACTTTATATTAAACTCCATCAGATTCAATAATTGTTCGGACGTTCTAAACAAGAACTAGATTATTGGTGAATATCCGAACGTTTAGCTGGCTTCAAGTTCAGGATCACCCGTGACTGACGGTAACGGCCATGTTTGCGGTTTTATTGAAAGTCATTCGAGATAGTGGTTTACAAATTCAGTCAACCTTCGTCCGTGACTCGACCATTCCTTCGAGCTGAGAACACATCATAGAAACTGCCTATCATTCTGCTGATAGTGGGTTTGTTCAATGCATTCATTAACATTTGAAAGCAACGTCCATGATGCACTCAACCCGACGTTGGTGGGTTTTTTTTACCGTTAACTTTCCTAATCACCGAACCCTTTCCTAAGGCAAACATACGATGATATGCCACTGCTTTGGTCTATGGAACGACGCTACATATTCCAAATACGCGTTCCAAACAAAGCGCACAAGTTCTGCTTTATCTATCGAAGTACGCGCGGCACTTTAAGTCACGCAAGAAAGTACTTCATGCGATGTGGACCCGAAAGTGCTCCTAGACTCAACAACTCTAGAAAGACGTGGTGACTTGCACTCATGTGTTCCTTCCTTGTGATGCAGTTCGGAGCCAACTTAGACCATCTTATAATGATTAATCCTAAATGATCACGCGATCAGTCAAACATTTCACAATCGAACGCGTTTATGAGATATTTTTTGTTCCGAACACCCCTACACTGTAACACAACAAGAATTTGGAAACAGTTAGTTCCCTTCAGCAGTTTGAACAAAGCAGTCAGAACACGAAAACTGGTAGATGCAAGCATTTCGTATTGACTCGTCAGTACCAAATTTACAATAGCATGGATCGGTTTTTTTATAGCAAACAATTCAGGGGGTTGATAATCAATAGGCGGGTTAAGATAAGTCACTAGGTCCAGGGAAGGGTCAAGTTCACAAACGGTTTTTTCTGAACATACAGAGCTGGCCTGATTGCTACAGCTTCAGCAAATCTCAGGAATCTTGAATTGGAGTGACGCAACAGGATTCTGAATGCACTGGCTTGCAGAATAATCAAAAGTTATTCACGAAT
>LUCH01003113.1:26367-72417 GCA_013368495.1 Paragonimus heterotremus | reverse complement strand
CCCCTGTGTTGAGGTATTCCACCGAGAGTTGGAATGCTCGTACCACCTGCCTGACAGTCCACCACAATATCACTACAACAATTCAATTCGATATGGTAACACTTCATCGACTGGCTGGACAAAGTAGCCCATATCATGTCCAATTTGATAGTGATAGTGAATTTATTAAAAGTGTCTTTCGGTTTTCCTTCCAAATGCACACTTTACGATTAATATCTCCGTTCCTCCTGGCACCTATGAATTAAGGAAAGGTGCAATCGGACCGATGATGGAAACGGCTACTTTCGTGTTTTATGAGTCAAGTCCATACCCATTCACCAATTGATTCCGTGAGCATCACCTGTAACAAAGCGATTAAGATCATTAGGATATGTGATTGGGCTTTTGTGTACATCTGTGTCACAAGCACAACTTATTCTAGACAGCCTATCGTTAGCGATCCTTATAGGAGAATTGATTGAGCAGATAGGAACTTGGTTCATAAAACATGGAAGTTACTGGTTCGAAACTCATTTAGACTGTCTTCATATGATGAGTAGAAATAGGAAAAAGACCGGTACTGATGAAATATAGGTTTTAGAATGCGTCCCATTAAGTATCAAACTATTTTCATTTCTAATCAGCGAAACATATAACCTGAGAAGAACTGTGGTCAATTAATTTGACGAAATGTTACACATCAAGCCTATATAATGTATGGCCTGAGGATGAGCACTGTTATGTGATGATTTGTTGTTTTTAACGTAAACGTAATCAACAAGCTGTGGTATAAATAACCTTGAAAAACAGGTTTTCTTAAAGTCCATTAATCTAACAGAACGCGCAGCATTACACACAAGTAAATGGGCTTTCTTTCCATCAACCACAATATACTCATACACACTTAAATAAAGTAAACCTTCTCTTTTTATGGAAAAACTAAAGCAGCTCCTCAAATTAATGATCAACTCATAAACCTATACTGCTTATATTCGATTAACTGTCATTTGGAATGAACCACGCCCTGACATTCATTTCCGGTCTGGAAATATTCAAATCAGTGTTAGCTGTTCTCTCGATAAGTCTTGATAAGAAAGAGGTAAATCAAAGAAATACGCGTATCTTTCTTTCATCACCAGGTCTACCGTTATGTGGACTCACCAGGTGTATTGTTAGTCCCAACCGCCTTTATGTGTGACAACTTAGACCACACATCTACTCCGTCATTCGTCCAGTAGGAATCCGTTGTCATTGTTCAAATGAAACTGCTCATAACTCACTACCCCAGTCGTAGCGGCTGCCAGTAAAACTGATATACAATTAAACAGAATCCAAATTACATTTATCAGGATAAAGTTACAACTAAGCGATCGAACTATTTTACACAAAGATTTTACAGCAGGGCAATTCGGAAATAAAAATTCACTCCGATTTTTCTCTTTCTGATTGACAAACAACCTTCATCATTGAGCTTGTATGTTCAAACCATCTGTTTGCTCGTTCACAATGGTTTATCTTATAATGACCTTGAATTCGTGCATAAAAGTGAAGTTACGTATGTACTCGAATCACTGCCAGAGGTTATTGTCCTGTATTTTTTAAATTGTGTTTGTTAGTAAACAGCTTTTGCCATTACAGCAGCGCTTTGTGTTGATTTAGTAACTGCCCATTTACAGGTTTCAGTACCGTACACAGACGGATTTAATTTGACTTGAACTTTGAAATCTGCCGTGACCACGCCTCGATCAACGTCTCGACTGTGATCAGTAAACAGAGTCGGATGAACCAAATTCGGCTGATTGTCTTATGACTGTGCTGTTCCTCAAGGTGAACAGCTGGACAATCACGCAAGAATTTAGCCGTAATTCACAGGAAAAAACAGAAAATTATATAAAATCGTTGGCGGTTTCAGTCACATTGATTGTTTTCAAGTGGGCGAAAGACATGGACTGGGCAGCAGTCAAGTTTATGGACTATGGTAAGAGAAGTTAGCTCACAACGCAACCGCCTGTGCTCACACTATCTCAAGGACACACAGTGTTGTCAAGTTTACTATGCGTTGAGTTCATTAGCCTAATTAGGTTCAGGATTAGTTGCACACTGTGGTTCTACTGGAACCAGATGAGCTGTGCTCAAGCAAACTCATTTGTTTTCATGATCGATGAGTTCAAAAAACAGAATAGATTTGATCGTCAGTGAAGGTTCGGGGATTTAGGTTATTTTAAAACTGAACACCACCCACACTTGATCGCAGCCTTCGCATTTTAATATGAAGGCCGCGATTCAGTGTGGATGGTGTTCAGTTTTGAGATTTGATCGTCTTAAGGAAACCGCTCGTAGAGTGACCTTGCCAAGAATCTGTGGTAATCTTCATTCATTGTAAATAGAGTTATAAATCGGATTGAAATTAAAACAATAACTGTTTGGTAAGCAGTATGATGCCCATTAATGCCAGAAGTGCTCTCAGAGTTGACGCAGTTAAATTATACAAACATGGATTGCAGCATTTAACAAAGAGAGGAAATGAAAGGAGACATTTGAAGCACACTTGTGAATCCTAAGCATATCTGGTGAAAACTACGATCACTAAATACTCTGAGACCGTTTATGAACGCACTTTTCAGAAGACTATTATGTTGGATAAATGACACTTTAGTGATCTACTGTGTGTTTCATCTCCTCTGTTCCGTTGAAGTGAGTAACAGTGTTCAAATATAAAATAGTCGAATCTTCACCACTTGAGATTTCAGGAGACTGGTAAGCTGATGCCCTTAGCGATAAAACGTAAGGATATACAAAAGAGTTTCTGACCCCAATTACCCGCCATTCCAAACAAATAAATTGGAAGGTTAGGTTTTGAAATCATCCAGTCATTTGGTGCCTGTTCATCAATTCGTAACCACTGTTCATGAGGTTCCACAGGATCCATCGCATCGGCATGACTAAGAACTGTTGCTCACAAATCGCAGCGGTTATCTGCTTCCATTTTCGTCCAATTTCGCACTAAGTGAACTTGACCAAAGGGTTGGAAGGTTCTTTGATTGTGCATATTGAGAGTAATATGCCTACTGTGGCGATAGCCATCGGCAACGAGCCCCAAAGAATGGGACAGAAAAATAGCCTCGCAAAGGACAGAATGTAAACGGACATGCGCTTAGAAGATTCAGTATGTCAGGACTATTGCTCGCGCAGTCAAGCAGAAATATAAATCACTGTCGTTACGCTACAAGGGGGAGATTTGTGTCAGTGGCCAACATGCTACGTACAAATGGGAAGGTGTAAGTTCATTTGCTTGTTCATGAGTGAGGTACGATTAATTGCTACAGCGTCTTCCTCAGTCGCGACTAAGTTGTTCCCGGAAATGCCATTCTCGATCCATTTTCTTCTCCCTCCTCATGAACCCTAAACCCGTTCTGAAAGAGTGCTTTTTTGCATACGTATTTGACAGACATTGTTTTTCGAGTCCGATTCTTAAAGAAATCCTTCTTTTTATCCGGTATAACGGTTTTCTGAAAGAGACAACTGGTCTAACGAACGTTTTTTTATCGCCAAATATGTCCGGATGTACTGATGTTTCATTTATCCTTCATAAAAAGAACTACCAGTAGCATTTGGATTATTGTACAGAACTACACAACAGACACAAGGCAAATATGCCGGTTCAATGCCAACCCACAAGTTTACGTGACCTATTCACGTTAACAATTATTTCACTAAGGACAGAAAGCTCCTAGCAGTACATCTGTGTAAGAAACGCTGTTCAAATCTAATATTCAGTCCTTCATTCCGTCATTGCATACACAGCCTAATCAGTTTTCTTGATGTTCAGCAAACTATCTTGGCCATTTGCCCAAATATTAAAAAAAAATTCTATCCATAATACATCTGTTTAATAAAAAAGCTATTTCTCCATTCAGTCTCATTTTAAAGTTTCAAAGCTTGGGAATTGTCTGCCTCCAACATGTTCAATTGAAGCAGACTATTGATAATGATCTTTCTAATTGTTTGCCATCTTCAAACGTGTCTAGTTGTAAATTTATTCATACTCATGCCAGTGACCACGGTTATTCCGTTATCTCTTGTTTAATATAAGTTATTATTAACTCGAGATTTTACAAATAACTAGCCGTCAAACTAAGTCACTAGCCATAGTTTGTATTTTGCTGGACATGGGACTATTTCAACACTGAACATTCACCTCTCGAAGTGTGTGAGGTAATTTATTGATTAGAAGTTGTATGCTTTACTGGGGTGCCAAGGTAGGGTGTTTTTTTTACCTCCGACCGAAATGGTCCAACGGAAAAGTATAACTGAATGCAAAACAACTCTCACATACGTCTTTGTAGTAAGGAATCCACCCAAGTGTAAGACAGAAACCACAGGACATACAGTGGATTAGTACGGTTAGCATTGGAACTACTGTGGAACATGCATGAATTTGTCAGATATTCGCACACTTCATCAAGAAGAGATGACAAACCGCAGAATCAAACTGGACCACGTCAGCCGGAATCAGCATGTGATCCATTGAATGTCTAACATATTTTACGGAATGATAGGGAACCTCCGAACATTTTGTCGTTTGAGATCACTACAGTATACTTGTAGTTTGCATAAAAATGTCCGAATCGCACAGTGAAATCGATTTCAGTGTTGCATGCTATTCACTTAAAAAATCGTAGCACATGCCCACTTTAATATCTATTTACACTTATCAGATATGATAAAATCATCGAACCCCGTGTTATTTTCACGTAACACATGCATACACACCGTGTGTTTGCTGGGTTGAAAATGCTATAGACATGTACTCTGGAGTGTTTGCGTATGTCTACTCATGTTGCTAGTGTTAGGCCGTTGGTTAAGTCCGCAAACTTTTCTTCATTATACCGGATGAAATATTTTCAATAAGACATTTAAGCGAGGGGTAGCGCTGAAATGTTCACTTTGAGCGCTTGCTCCAAGTTTCAACAGGTGATTTCCTAATTGACTAACAATAAGCGTTTAGTTGTTTTATGCTGTTTACACATAGTTTCAATCAGTTTCGTTCATGGTTAGACTCATCAGGTACAGATAACCGGTACATATTCTCAATGATGTTCGCTTTATCCACTTGCTCCAGGAGAGCCTCATTCACACAAATCTGAACGGAGAGGAAGTTGATTAAAGTGTACAGTTGATGTGAGAGTCACGATCAGCAGAATAGTAGAGTGTTACAGTTTCGCAATTTTGTTGCTGTGTCCAATGTAGACTGTCAAAATGAACGCGAGTCATTCGGACAGTGGGGATGTCAGTAAGTCATGTGAAAAATAAAAACCTCAAACATCTTGGGTGATTGGCCAACACATTAGCACCATAAGCACATGCACATTATTATTACTATTATTATCATGGACAACAACACATCCGCAATTCTCATTTACACGTAACTGCCATACAATCGTGAACGGAAAAACAAACCTTGGTCAGGAAGAGAAGGCAGAAGTGAAAGGGGGGACCTATAAAATAAAATTAACGAAGTCTATATTCGAACACAACATCAAATTGTTCACACCTGGCAAACAAACAACCGATCTGTAAGTGAGAGTAAGGCGTCATTAGCAAAACAGCTCCCGTACATATTTCACCACCCCCTATCATTAAGTGTATGTTAAGTGGTTTATGAATGGAACCGCGTGGTGCAGCGTAAGCCACTTGTGGTACTGGTTTAAAGCGCAAGTATACTTTGGTTTCGGTCACTGTGACAGGCTAGGCCGTGTCGGATGTCGCCAACCGTGTTAAGTGCACAAACAACTCGGCCAACCAACGACAACCAACCTGACGTTCCCAGCCACGGACTATGTCAGTCACGAGGTCTCCCGATCGGAAGACTAACCCGATCTACAGTTGTCAACTCTTTGGTAAGCAACATCATTTATCTAGGCTAGGTCATCTGTCCACCTCGTACCTTAAGCCAGTCGGTCATAGGATCGGCAAACAGTGTTCGGTGTGATAGACGACTAGCTGGCATCCTTAGTACAAAGCCTAGCATTCTAAATCTGTGTAAACCTGGGGATTAAAAAAGAATTCGTTTGACAGTCACAACCGTTTCCTGACCTCTTTGTTGGGAAGCACGTATTACAAGCCGCAATTCTTTGACGTCTAATGCTGTTACGACGAGTAGTTCACTGTAGCAAACCGCGAAACATTCATGCAACCTTGTCAACATCGTATATAACCACAGAGACCACCCGAGTGAGCGATCATAAACCGTGTTATACCGTGGTTAATACAGTAACAATGACGACATGTCCTGTAGATTTTCTAATAGCCTTATCATGACTGAGTCTACACAGCAGACGGGTTGAGAACATACCAAGGGAAAATCCTTATTCAGCTACCTTCAATTTATTCTGCATTCATAAAACTCTCTGTCAAGAAACCTCTCATAAATGCAACGAAATAACTACCATTCAAGTGGGTGTATTTATAATTGTTGTGCTAAAGCTGTACGTGCCTTTGGGGACAATCGGTTTGGATTTAGCGCAAAGAAACACGAGTGAAAAATATGATTAATGTTCGACGCAGCAGTCTGTTTGATTCAGGGACCGGGAAACTATAACAGTACAAACGACAACCAAGTGAGAACAGCATAATGAAACTGTACAACACAGATCCAAATTCACCATTTTGTGTAGACTGTACATAAATTCGACTCAATTTGTGGAATCACAAACACAGAGGTAATGTTAATAATATAAATGCATTGATCTGGCCAACAACGACTGAGATGTTTGTACAAAAGAAACATGGTGCGAAATCAAACAGGCTATTTGTGATTTTTCATCTCAAGAAAGTGACACACGATGAGGTTATTCTTCGTTTTCCAAAACACATCCGGCGTGTGACAAGATAATGGCAGCCGGAAGTGGGACCAGGCAATAGGACAAGGTAGTTGTAATAATCACAACGTTACTAGTTTGTTGTTTTGATTGTTGAAGAGCCGCTATGCATTTGTTGATGGGCTGCATATGCAGGCACCACAGGTGAGTGACTCAAGAAATTGGTTGTCCGAGCGGAGCTGAATTCACTTTGGATATGGGTTGTTCTTAAACATGCGTCCAAATCGTCACTGATGCGTTCCAGTGTTTTGCGTATACGCAAAGCAGTCAGACGTGATTCAGGATTGGCGGACCAACACTCTGATAGAAGGGCTGCAAACTGGTTAATCAATGTTCGACTCAATAAGGTAGAGTTGACAGAACTCGAGGTTGCTTCTGTGCCGTGAGTACTTGTATCTCCAGTGTGAACTTCCTTTAGTGAGGATGCGCCGGAAGAGGAAGTTTCCAATGGCACCGGTTTATCTAAAGCGGACAAAAAAGTGTAAACCGAAAGACCGTTCCCTTCTGTCATTATTTGGACATGGAGTACAGAAACAAAAACCGAAGGAAACAACCACTCCTACAAACGTGTCGAGAATCTATGGAGTCAAACCACTCTAATAGACTGTTGCAGTTGTTACGTTTTGACAACCACGATTAACGACGATGACGGCCGAGAGTGTGTAGCGGATACGGACGATCGTAAGCAGTAGCCACTTAACGTCCGGTACAAAATTCCCATGATGAAGGTTATGCACAAAGGCTTAACATACATGAACAAACAGAGTAATAAGTGGGGTGTATAGTGGCAGGACGTGAATATAATGTTATCATCCTGTACAATTAATCTTCTTATTTGTTAGCTAAGCGCTAACTAAACTCTTGAGAAATATTTGTTAGCGTACAACCATCGTAACAACGACACTCAGTAGGAACACTGTTATTAAAAATGTTGTTTCCGCCTTGTTCCGTAGCCAGTAAAGCGGAATATAGTTAAACACCTCGCGTTGACATTATTTTCACTCAAAAACATGATGTTGGCAATACAAAGCGTTGAGTAACTACTAAAGAGCGCAAACGTCCTAACTGAAAACCACAGTCATTGCAAAGCTACTGTGTGCAGCATCTGGTAATAAAGAGGAACCACTGATATATGAGGAGCAAAACTTTACACCACACTGGTAATGACATGCGATAAATCTGAGCCCGTTAGAGGTTGAAGCGAATTTAGGGGCATGACTGATGGTTTATAAAGGCTGTCTGGATGACAAAACAGGATCGTATATCTGTTGGTAAAGTGATAAATGACGCTTTATGGTAGCAGAGGTCAGTTGAGCCAAGATGATAAATGCACGTGTGCATGAGTTTCCAAAGTTCGCTTAATGCTACTTAAGCCAATCATAGACGGCTATGTGTATATATGTAGTTTTATAACCGGCTTTGGCGTTTTTAATACACAAATGAAAAGTGTAAAGCGGGCCAACTATAGTGAAGTTTTGGCTCGCATCAAACACCATCAGTAGAATGTAACCCAGTTCGCTCCGATAATGGAACCTTTTACATGTGAATTATGTGTGCTCTGGGTTGTTGAGTCATTACTTTCGCACTAAACACTGAGTCACTATACACGAGAGGTGAGATGACTACGGCAATGCGAAGCCATCATTGTATCCCAATTCAACAAAAGATCATTCCCCCACTGAAATTATGTTGATAATGTCGTCATCAGTAACAACGACGTTTGATTGCCGTATACCAACGGGAAAAAAGCAAGCACTAGTTTACAAGTAAAAGAGGGAGTGGAGATGAAAACCAATATTCAACAAGATACTCACTGATGGACTCACTCAATTCAGCACGGACTCAACCCATTCGCTAGGCGTCTCCGGCAAAGTGAACCACTTAGGGATCCCATTTACTCGAAAAAATGAGGTATTCAAAAATAATCGATTACAACGTCGCATAGCGCTGGATAAAATTATCGAAGAACTACCGAAGCCGCACCAGCGCGTCTATCTACTGAGACAGAATCTGATTCCAGAGATAAATCACTCAGTATTCTATCGTAATACACACAAATGTATGAAAAATACAACTCGTTAGTGCATTCGGAAGTGGCTTCGACTCCAGTAGTTTACACTCATCCCAGATCGCCTTAATGAACCTGGAATTGTGAGGTTAACTGTCAACGTCCCCAACAACGTGAGGAATGCTATCCAATCAATGTTCAATCCTGTGGAACGTGAACAAGGATGATTTGTTTTGCCCAACATGACTGATATTGACGCCTTGATACGAGTACACAGCATGATGGTAATGAACAAGACAGCATCTCATATGGTGTCGATGGAAAAGTTCTACCGTACTCTGGAGTGTCGTGATCTTCATGAGATGACCTGTTCTTCACTTTCTGAATGTTAGCTGCTCTATTGGCAGCGCACCCTTCCCAAGATCTTTATTCAAATTACCCAGCCTCCGTGCAGTATACTACGGACTAACGTCCAAAATTGACGAAGTGGCCAACATGACCTCACTGTTCACTGTCGTAGTACGTACAGTCAACCAGAATGTCTTGCTCATATTCTGTAGTCCTGTCGGATCGTACATGAAGTGCGTTGTGCACAGGACCTACCTAAAGGCTTGGCAGAAAGATTACAAGGTCTCGCTTATACAGTCGACGAAGAGCTGGTTATACCAACGCAAACCAAGTTCACCAAGTCCCGATGACAAACTTGTGGTGCTTGACTTCTGCGCAGTAGATAACCATCGTGGACTGACATGACTGGAAGGTATGAGACTGACTCTCATAATGCTATTATTAGACCTGTCCACTTTTCCATGGGTTGTCTGGTTAGCTCGGTCTTTCATGAGTCTGTGGTCATCACGCACTGGGACTGTCAGCTTAAGCTGCCAACGGTTTTTGTCGACGACCGTTCAATGAGGATGTATGACATATCTAAACGGATAGTCTAGCGTTCACTGTTGCCTTTTCTCTGGCAGATATCTCACGATGAAAGAACGGTTAAAGGTCTTAACGCGTGAACCTTGACCGTGCTAGCAGTTCGGTGCCCTCGGGGGTTCCGGGTTCTGCGATTTTTTGTTTTTGTCCCTTTTTGCTTTTTAACAGATTCAACGGAACATTCTCATTTGATGCCTCTGGTATTGTTCACTTTGGCACTTTGACTGAAGGGACATGTCAACTGTTTAACACTGAATTTCTTGCAAGGCCATGCTGTCAACAGTCAGTTTGTTCGGAATTCCCCCTTTTGTCTTGCCTATTCTTGTTGCCAAGGTTTGTTCTTTCTTTGAAAGAAATCTGTATGATCGGATGTTCAGAATAAACGAAAAATAATGGTGGTACCTAACTCACGTAATCGAAATACACCAGGCTGATGGCGTAGACGAGAAGTTTACGAACAGATGACAAGTGTTTACGCTCGGTCAAGCGATAGCTGCATCTGACCGTCAATCATCAGTCCTAGTGGGATGCACTTAGAAAAAAGGGTTTGTCTTATCGATGGGCTCAACTACCGGTTGACAAACTAACTGATTGCCAACCTGGCCGACTAACTGACTGACACAGTCTAAGAGAATGCATCCTGTTCAGCGAAATTGGTTTACGTACGTATCAATGTAAACTGTCGGTGAACCCGGTGACGACTGATTGTCTGCTGTGTGTGTATGTTATGTTTGTGAAAAAGTCCATATGTGTATAACTGACGAAGTGGATGATTAGATTGGGGAATTCACTGAAGGTAAGCCCAACAGATTCGGTCGTACTGCCATCAGCATTATGGTGAAATGTGGGGAATTTTTCACTACACTGTTGTTTTAGGAACATGCTAGCAACAGACCACAAACCAGAGAAAGTGTGGACTAACAGCTGTTCACGCAATTAAAGGGTAAGATAAACAGAAGTTCTGTACCGTGTTGTTGTACGTGTTGAGGCAGTGGGAGCGTAACGAAGATGAATAAAGGTCCGCACAACGGTTAGGGGAGGTAAGTAACGAAAGCCGGAAACAGAATTCATACCAAAAAACATCGCACGTGAACACCAGGACAGGACAGGAACAGGGTGGTGGATGGTAGTCTACCTCTTATGCATATGTGCGAGTGTCGACATTTTGCACAGGGTGGTGCCCAGGTCAAACTACATCGGATTCGGGGGAAAGTAACCATGGTGCTATCATTCCAACAATTACTGGTTCAAGTGTCATGAGCCATGTTCACAGTGTAGAATGACAGAAGACCGTTGCGTATGTGTGCATGTGATTGTACGTAGAGGTGATACAGAAAGTTGGCACCACTGACAAATGTCAACCGGGAAAGCACGTTTGAAAAGTATGTTCTGTGTAGACATCCCGTCACCAGGGCTGAAATTAATATCTAGGGTACCATGCTGTGTCAGACTGTGGGCATGCCGATACTGACAATTACACGGAGATCAGACAGTGCTGTTGTGAGACTTCGTCGCCATAACAGTGACGAACACAAACGCTCTCATCCCGCAGAATTTTGCAGAGAGAAAAGAAGGGATGTCGGCGACTTGTAAGACTATTTGTTAGGAGCTGGAACTCAGGTTAACAAACCAAGTCGTGCGTGCCGATAAACGACGGAAGTTGTCGGAATCGGTGTAATGTCATCCTGATAATCATGCAATTCTTGTCCGCTTCGCTTTCTAACTTATGTGTTAACTCCCACCATCTTTTTATAATTCACTTGGTTGTTCATATAATGTGTTCATATAATATAGTGCATAAACCATGTGATGTGCAAATATGGCGTCTGCTTAGGAGTTGCCAACTGCCAGACACCAGTTACAAGATTTGTAAAAATACACTGACAAGCAGCGCATACCTTGTTACAGCCAGGATTTGAGCCCTGAGCTAACAACGTTTCCTCAAGATGGTGCAGGCTAGAGTTTAGATTCCGATCGTGACAAAGTTATGCAATGTCGATGAGCTCAACCAAAAGCGATCTTCGAATGTGATTACTGTTATCAAAAAGTAACAGCTAGGGTGTCTATTCGAATGTGAAATTCTTGATTATTTATGGGTAACGAGCTTTTATTGATTTTAAGTCGTCCAAACTTAGCTACTAATATTGTATGTTTGTATGCAACACCACTGTGGTTGTATAATCGAAGTGAACTGTATGTAAGTAAAAATACGTGGCATGAATTAAAGCCCATGCAAACTTGGAATTATAATAGAGGCTGTTTTCCACACACTACACCGTCATCGTCATGGACGACAGCAACCCATCCATGATTGGTGCTGGAAGCTGGCTGTTTTACAGCCACGAAAAAGGTTCCGATTTACACATGAAAAGGAATAGGACGTGAGATGTAATCCGCGTAACTTTTGTTTAAGCTGAAATAACCAACTTCAAGATTTGTGCATTTCAGACTCAGGGCAACATCAGTCAGACAGTATCCTTCTGGCTATCGAATAACGGTAATATTGATATCTGCGGTCCCCACTACCAGCTGTATTATCTAATGACCTTCACCGCAACCATCACTGGTCAACTTTCAGAAAACTCTCCCATTCTTTGTATCAAGTCATGAACTGTCTTCACTCACTGAATGATACTCCGCTTATCTTCACTGTAGATTAACGCCTTTATCAGCAAAGTGTAGGCTGTAGGCCATTTTTTATTTCGTTCAAATATGTTTCACCAGACTGCACTGAAACCTACACCGCAATTTACAGGAATATGCAGGCTGTTGTTCAAGATACCACAATGGCAGGCGGTATACTCCAAATGACTAACAATGTCCTTTATTTTCACAAAACGGACCACTATCCGAGGACGTCGAAACAACTCAACGTACGTCTGTGTGTGTACACACACGCACGTCCCATCTCCATCAATCTAGGAGTACGTGCTGTGAATGCATACGGTCGATCTTTTATTCTCACAACCTTGAAAACAAATCTGACAGCATGATTTAACGTGTGTAGCAGAGACATGACGCACAGCAATGGCACATTTTTCGCTGCGTACTGTTAGGATTTTTGATTTATAGTTCGTTTATCACGCCATTGAAAATCAATGTGGAAAATAGTGGGGTATCGCCAAAAAAACAGATTAATAGGAATAGGTTTCTAATCAAATTTCGACAACCAGGCGAACTTCTCCGTGAATTTACAATTCGGAATTCCCTTATACAGGACAAGAAGTATATTCACCGGCGTCATAAGTAGCCATCGGAACGAAGCACGGCTGCTTTAGTTCCTCTACGTTCTACCCGTCCTGCAGTTTGAAATTTGAAAATACTTCTTCCAAAACATTAAATACATTCTTTAGACAATATTTTAATGGAAAATGATAAGTGATCTTATTGTATTCACAGGAGCTCCTCTCCTACAGTATTCAAATTTGTCGTCACGACTTTTTAATACCACAGGGAGTACTTCCATATTTAAGGTTTCTCTCTTTGTTCTTTAAGCTGTGAGTATTATGTCTTGACGTCCTACAGTAAACTGCGAATCATCTGTCATAGATGCTCGATCCCACTGTTCACTGCGACAAGGACGACGTCTCATTGTCCACTCAAACATTAAGTTGCTGATGACAAGTCTACTTACGTCTTAGACCTACGTTTCGGGTCGCTGTACTTTAATCATTGTTGAAGCGTTTATGTGAAGGCCGAGGACTAGCTTCACTTGCGTAACGCAGGCCCATATTGCAGGACTTTCTAGCTGCATGGCAGCCTCTTCTAAAAGAACAGTCACGAAACATATGGTAGCAGTAGAACCACCTCATCAGACCTCCTCTATTCATCCTTAACTATTTGGTAAGCCAAATTATCAGAAAGCCACCTCTTTATATTATGAAAACCCGCCCAGTGGATTGCACTAGGAGTGGAATACTGATTACTTACCGATATTAGCAATATGACATTGGGGGTCACGTGCATTTTAAAGGCTTCCTTACGATTTGGAACGCTGTGCAATTAAATCGTCCATGAACTCAACCTACGAACGTGGTGACCGAAAAGTGAGAGTGAGATAGTACGATGAAGCTGTAGCGAAACATATCACGTTATTAAACACGACACAGATATTTTAGCCCTAGGTGTATATCCTCAGAAGGTGCGTGAAGCAGTTTTGTAGCCGGAATTGCACAAAACAGGCTAATAATAACACTCGATGGTTTTTGAAGGAACGTTTCGACTGGCCAGCTTGTCGTGTTACACATGAGCTCTACTGAATGGGCAAACAGTAGTAAACCACGAACAACCTACTGAAATACCAAGAATAATAAACTTAAATAACTAAACCCGTCAAGACCTGGTTAAGTCATCGACACAACTACCATCAAGTTGAAAATTTAAGCTGATTAAGTGAGAAACATTTAACGCTGACATCACCGATCGTACAACGGCAAAAACAGAAGGAAATAACTAAAAACCAAAAAGGGCAAAAAACATACCTATGCATACGAGGTTCATGACATCGGAACAATACACCAATCGCCAACAACATCATCATCATCACCATAGGCAGCAAAACATCAGCATTTCTCACTTACACGTAACCGCTATACAATCGTGAACGAAAAAACAAACCTTGGCCAGGAAGAGAAGGCAGAAGTGGAAGAGAGGGAACCTATACAATGAAATTAACTAAGTCTATGTTCGAACACTTAACATCCAGGTGATCATACCTGACAAACAAACAACCAATCTGTAGGTGAGAGTAAGGCGTCATCAGTAAAATAGCTCCACAACCCGCGCCAATAAGTGTAAGCTAAATGCACAGACAACTCGGCCAACCAACGACACCATTCATGCCACTGAGTCCGAGTAGTCACCATCTAACCTAACATCCTCAGCCACGGACTCTGTGAGTCGCGAGGTCTCTCGATCGGAAGACTAGCCCGATTTACAGTTGTCAGCTCCTTGGTAATCAACATCACTTATCTAGGCCAGGTCATCATCTGTCCACCTCGTACCTTACGCCAGTCGGTCATAGGATCGGCAGACAGTGCTCGGTGTGGCAAACGACTAGCTTCCATCCTTAATACAAGGCTCAGCTTCCTAAGTGTGTAAACATAAGTCATGAACAAAATAAATAGCTTGACATTCACAACCAAATAGCCGCTCCCCAAATTTTTCGTCGTTTACTCGGTAGTGCCAGCGGATGCGAGCGATCTGAGGCAGACATCGATGGTCAGATACCTGGGGACAGTCTACCTCTTCTTGCGTGAGCGGCCAAGTTTTGCGGCCGTAAAGTATCATGGCCTTCACAGTCACCATATACACGCTATACTTTAGCTTCAGCGAGATGCCCCTCTGTCGCCAGAGATGTCCTAGATTGCCGAATACTCTCGTAACCTTGAAGATACGAGCATTTGTTTCTCTCCCCATACATCTGCCGTTGTTAATGCCAAGTACACAAAACGGTCATCGACCCTCATAACCTCATTACCTAAAATTAGGCCTACATAATCAAAACAGTCTTACAAAAACAATTTGCGCTTTGAGGTTGCAAAGTGCAATCCGAAGTATTCGGTAAAGTGCTGCATGGCCTGTCTGTGCTTCTCATAAATTGTCAAACATCACCAGCTTGTTAGCACAGTCAAGATCAGTCAGTTTTCAACCAGATAAGAGGCCCATGTCGGAATTCTGTAAGTGTCACAGACTGTTCTCCATTATTTCGCCTGTAAATAAATTAAACCGAAATGGTGAAAGACAGCCTCGATCTAGGCTGCATTTAATACTAAGATTGTCGGAGTTGACCGTAAACTCTAATTTGACCTGAAGTATGGGCATGAAACGTCGACAGTATGTTCACATGCTTGGTTGGTGCACCTCTGCGTTTAAGCGATTCTATAAATATGGATCGATCCACCGAATAGAACACACCTTTATAGTCGAGAAATACGGCAATTGTTAGCCGGTGGTATGTATGGCACTGCTCCAGAATTGGGCGAAAAGTGATTATTTGATCATTACATTCTCGTCTGGAGCGAAACCCTGTCTGTTCTTCTCTGACATGTTTCTCCAGAGCTGTAGTGAATCGACGAGGTAGAATGAATGCTCAGACTTTAGTAACGACTGTGGTTAAACTAATTCCAGTATGGATTTGGCAAGAGCCCTGGACACCTTTCTGTAATACAGGAACTAGTATCGAGTGACCTCAACACGGAGGGATGATCTCCATTGAACAAGTTTCAGGTGAACCAACTGGGTCAATGCCTCTACTAACACCTCCCCACTTTTGAAAAATGCCGGCACGAGATCATTTGGACTAACAGCCCTATTATGACTGAGACCCGAAAGGCAATTGCGAACCTCAGTCTCAGTGGGTGATTCTAATTCTACCGATCAGAGTGCGACATTAGAAGTTGGTGGTGGTAACCCCGTAGGAGCAAAATGCCAGCTAAATTGATCCTGAAAGTGTCCCATCCAGCGCTCTAACCTTCTGGACTTATGAAAGATGAGTGTGTTATCTGCCAAGCTGGTAGCTTCACTGATGGACGGTTACCTGGGACCAGTAGCAGCAAGAAGTCTGAAGAGTCTGCCGGCGTTTTCTGAAACAAATGTGGTTTCCATTTTCCTGACCTTCCCTATTAGCCAAGAATCACGACCGTCGATCAGCCTACGTTTCAGCTTCTTAGAAATATCCTTTCTGAACTTCCAGGAGGAATGTTGTGTCGGAAATTGAACAAATCTAGGGGTTTCCCCAAAATCCGATGTTTGCTTAACCCGTGAACCACCGTGTCACATGTTGTAATATCTGCTTCATAAATAGCCTGAGGTTTGAATCCAGAAGCTATTAGGACCTTCGGAGTGAGAACTGCTAAGCCAGCTTTCTAGGATGGGTTAGTATTTATACTCAGCCGATGGTATGGCCAGTTTCTCAACAGCCAGCCGTTGTTGTCAGTGGGATTGTTCCCCAGAAGAAGTAAGAACAAGTTGACAACATACCAGCATATGGCCTGAATCCAAGTATGTCCCGAATGGAACCACGACACTTGTAACTAACAGCTATGTGGCTTATCTGAACCCATGCCTGGGTAGGAGAAGGAGGGCGCCAAGTAAAACAGTGATGTGCATGATGACTGAAACTAATGCTGTCTAGAAATAACTTACGCTCAGCGCGCAGCTGTAACAGTGGTCCGGCATTATCCGAGCAATGTGATGCTATCCCAAGCCTAACACCTAAACGAGACTCGGCCTCACTAAGACGGTCGATCTAGGTATTCATATCTCCGATCAGAATGACTAGATCAGAACCATGTGTCGACCGAAGGAGATCGGTCAGATCCGAACAAAAGAAGACCTTGACACCGACGTTACTACAGTCAAGTGGAGTATAAACAGTATAAACGAAAAGACTGATGAAATTATCGTCTCTAGAACTGTGTTTGCACTATAGCTTCCATTGGGTATTTACCACTACACCTGGTTACTTTCCATTACTCCAGAAGCAACTCATTCGCACAAGAGTAGGATTTATGTTACTGAATTCAGTTAACTGCTATCTCTTCTGGCACAGATGATGTGAGTCAAGATGATCGCAAGCTAGAGTTAGATGCGAACTGCGATATCTAACTCAGTGGTGACTGTCTTCATTCCTTTATATCAATTCAGTATATATCTACCTGGCACCCATCACCAGAAACCTGGAATCTCGATAAAATGTGCAGCGTGGCAGACGATCCGTTGGGATCCATAGTACATGATTCAATGTAAATCAGTGCAGCCTTGCCGACTGGATAGTGTACATAATTACAGCAAGACAAAAAATTAACCCTAGCCAAAAAAAGGTTTAGCTGACGGAAACCTAGAACCGCCAAAAGCTAAAACAACGCTAGTGCTGGGTCAACTACCGTGTGTGTAGAGAGCATTTGGTTTAAATCAGCTTATTGTAAAAGCTTCAGGATTAACTAATTCGTTTATCCATGACACGATCGAGAGACATTGTCCGCCTGTTAAATATAGTCTGATACTTTCAGCTACCCAGTGATTAAAAGCAAAAATAGACCAATTATACCGTTGAATGTGTTCCATAAAAGCTTCAAAAGTTTCATAAAAGCTCTAGACTGATCAAATGAAAATTACCCAGACAAACATTTATAAAGTTTTTTAGATTTTGTAATGTCGACTGAATTAGAAAAATGTATTCAATGGTTGATAAACGCTTCAGCAAATTCATTTGTTTCAGATATGTCACTAAGTGTTCTAGAAACACAGAGAGTTAAAGTATTATAATTCTCTTGTATTGCATAAGGTTCCAAATCCCACTAGGTCACAGTAACCTCTTAGTCGTCTCAATCAAGTGTGTTTCTAAATACGGTGTTCGCAGCTACGCAGACCATTAATGATGGTCATGAGGCGGAGTTCAAAAAGCAGTATGTTAGACGCCAGACTTAGTCCTAGTATGCATGGTGGTGACGCATGGTACATAAATATTCTTTACCTACTATTCAAAGATAAGCAACTTATCCAAGCAGAATGCTAACATACTTTTTAAACGTGTCTAGCCAAAGGAACATTAAGCGAGGTCTTTTTGCGTATACACCTTATGTGCACAAGGTATTCACAAATTTCACTCAGCGTCGCCCACCCGCCCACATCAAATTCAATATCTTCTCACTCCGTAGACCACCGAGATGCGGTTGTTCCGCGCATCGTTCTTACTCACACATGCACGCATTCCCAGCCCTGTCAAACCACAGCATCAACTGCTCATGACGTACACAAGCGGGCTGAAATGAAAAAAGCGGAGAAAAAACAATGAAATTTAATGTATGCATGTTAATCCCATCTTGATATCCGGTGTCTGTCTAGACGACATTCTGCACATACACAACCGAGTGGCGCCTTTCGCCACCTTTAACTGGCAGTACAATTCTTTGTCACCTGAGTGGGTGAATAGGCGTGTGCTAGATAAGGCCAAGCGGCAAGTTTGTCTATCTGTCCCCTTGCTAGGTGCCCATCATGAAGGTTCACAACATGCCATTCAGTCAAGATGGCTCGTAAAGACAACAGCAACAACAGCGCCGACAAAAACTGGAACAGTTGTTCAGGCTCAAAGATCAGTCAAAAATACACACAAGAAGGCACACATGATTGTTCACACATACTTGTCATTGCTGTTCAATGTAATCAAGTGAATTCATGAAAAGTATTGTCCGACGTGGACATTACGGGATGAATACCCAGCCATAACATGCGACTACCATTAACGTTATTCAAATGTGAGAAAAAAAAATCGGTTTTGAAATATACACAAGAAACGTTCATGCCGTTCAGCGAACTGATAACCCATCGGAGTACTATATATTTTCATACACGCAATGGATAGTTTTGCAGACCAGCTTTCCGGATTAAATAAAAACGTATCTAGACATCTCAGGAAAGTAGGGATTCACAAACCCTTAGGGTAAGTTTCCGACTCGCAATACAGACTTTTAACTTTACGATGAATTACACTAGTTTTATCAAAGTGTCCCAGTCACTCAACATACAACGTCAACTATTTTTCCCAAGACTTTCTGAGATGGACGGCTCACACTAAGGACAGTATGACAAAATACAATGCAGTGGTAAGACGGTATGGGATGAATGTGAATATGTGGTACAAAGAATAATAGTTTATTTTTCTTATTTTCTTAAAAGCAATTACTTACGTTAAAAACAAGCGTGTGTAAGACAACAGGAACAATTCATAATAGTAGTATCTAAAATGGCAATAACAGAGTTGTCGTACTGTTTCCTTTTTATTAGAAAATAATGACAGAAGGTTGTTGAAAACTAATTTACTAGTCTCGCTGGTTAGTGGACAACACATTCTGGTGTTCTAGTGTTGTTTCTTTTGGCTTTTCACACTTCGGTACACATGTTGTTCAGATCCAAAAGATACTTGAAGACAAACGACTAACTACAGTGGTAGGGAAAACTGCTGTCTGGCAATGCGAATGCCATCACACGCAAATTTATCCATATATATATCGTAAGTAGGTTATATTTAGATAATTATCCACCCACATCACTATGACTATTTTGTCTGCTTTGCATGAACGTAGTTTTAAAATTAATTGTAGGCTGAGGCTAACTAGTCACTATTCAAACTACATGGAGTATTTAATGATGTCACCCGAGAGGTAACAATATTTCACAGGAACTCATGAAAATAGCCGGCAGACGTGAATCTGTTCACAGTTTACATTCAGTTCAACATTATAACCAGTTTAGAAGCTGCATCAGTGAGGATAAGAGAGTTGAAACTGAAATTGCAACACACTACTAAATCCAGAGCAGCCTTTCCCAATTCGGGCCACAGTTGACGGCAAAAGTTGTGGGTCTAATTCGCAAGGTCACAGTAGAGCAGTGTTACTCTACGGATGAAAAAAATTGTTGGCCATAGGTAATAGGTGTCAAATGTGAACAACAGTCTAAATATCGGTGCTTATTCTTAATTACATGTATCGGGGAACATCAACCAATATACAATGAAGAGATCAAACAGTGCGTTTGAGACAGCGAGAATATAAAAAAGTCTGAAAATAAGCACTCAGTTTAACATCCTTAAGATGATCATGTAGGCTGTATCTTAACTATCCTTTCATTCACTCTTCTCAGTTATACACGCAAAACCATATATAAAGAAATGAACAACTGAGCAAACGTGTACAGTAAACAGTCAGAATTCATTTCGCCATTTTTGCTCAAGATCTAGACAGGGGAACGAGTAGGATTCCAAACCAATGCAATCAGTTCAAAAAGCTTACAGAGCAAGGCAGATAGCGGGTGGCAGCGTACTAAAAACTGGTACCGCTTTTAATCAAGAAGTTCCAGCCTTCTTCCCACCTCCAAATCCAAAAGACCGGGAGAGTGTAGTTCACCAGACCCCCCCTGTCTGGCATGAGAGACTATGCTGATGTGATTATCACACCATCCAGGTTAGCCCAGCAAATAATCGATATTCGCAACCCGCCACAATGCATCGAGATCCAGTCTCTGCGGCGAACGCATTTTTATTCATAGTCTGACAAATACCATTGTGGAATGGGCTAGAAGGCCGGATTCTTGCAGATGTTTTGTACGGCACTCTTTACCGTCCCAAACAGTAGGCCACACAGATAATATGCTTATTCTCTTCTTTTTCACTGTTGCCTTTGTGGAATGGGCTAGAAGGCTGGATTCTTGCAGATGTTTTGTACGGCACTCTTTACCGTCCCAAACAGTAGGCCACACAGATAATATGCTTATTCTCTTCTTTTTCACTGTTGCCTACTTACCGGATTCATTTTCGGTTTTTCACTCCCCACCAAGTGGTTATCTGTGTGTTGCTTCCCAAAGGACAATCAACTAAATGACGCGCAGATGCGTTACCGCGTATTGTTCCCATTATTATCGCTTTTTCTCGGTATATCAAATGCATCCAAGAACAGCAAGGCTTCATTGTATTTAGGTAGTTAAATCAGGATGGTAGAATGCAACTTTTGACAAGTCCCCAGCCCACTGACATAGTACAAGGTGAGATGGTTAATCACTTATTTGGTAAATGGGAATAAAACATTTACATGTGTTAAGAATTACTTCAGTTTTCCTTCTCATTCAAAAGGTCTCGTGAAGCAGTTGCCTTCGGCCCTCGGACTGCACCAGGGATACTGCACGTTCGGATTCAAGAATGTTAATTTTGTTACTGACTTACAAAGCCACTTAAGAGGTGCGCCTAACGAACTGAGATAGTGAGTGCCATGAAAAGGCCTTATACCAAATGTGATTTCTTTACCTTGCATGGTTCTTGACCATTCATTTTGTGGTCGTGAGTAGTTTGAACTTACTGATTACATACAGACATTAAATAATTTCATATGGCAGCCTCGCGCACCCTTTTTCTAGTTAATACAAATTTATTAGGTTTAAGTTATGTTGTTTTATATATGTTTTCTGTTATACGGTTACCTGGTAGTGGAAGGGCATACTAACTGTCACCTGTCAATGTCGATGACTATGCGTTTGATAAGATTGGGCTGGACCAAATTGCAGACAAGTTCACTTGATTTTTCCTCCATATTCAACATGACCACGTGATTCTTAGAACAACTGACTGATTGAAACAACTCACCATGCCAATGGTAATGAAATTGTTTAATTAACAACGAGGTCTATCTAACTACAATGTGGTTACTTTTTAGCACAGCTACGGACTGTGTATAGAAATTCCATACAGATCGAATTCGTTTGGAACCACACCCGTCGTCAAATTCAAATCAAATTTGAACTCCAAACGCCCGTTACAGTGACAGTAAATATAACGCAATAAGCGAAACTTGGAGATGGTCAAAATGGAAACATTGCGATGATGCACTGCAGTGCTGTGCCGAAAGAATTATCAATCCACCCTCCTCATACTTCAGTCAAGCTGAATTAGGCTTCCACTTTGACAGTAGGTCATCATGTGACAAACTAGATCAACTACAGTAAGGATACTGTCATGTACCAGCAAACTTGAAGTCAACAGTCGAGAAAATCTAGACACGAACCAAGGATCACATGGTGGGCCTAAATAACACTCGGATCAATAAATGTTTCAGAAAGATGGGATAGAGCACAGTATGATAACACTATGGAGACTTGCCCTATACTGACAACACATAGATGGTTGTCACAACAGAAAAAATGTACCAACAAATGTTTGTTCATACAAAAGAAAAGCAAAAATGTATAAACTGTGTCAAGCAAGGACACATCAACCACCCTCGTTGGTTGTGTATATAGACGTGTAATAATTCAACTTAGGTGTAAGACAGAAATGAATTGTTAAGCAGCCAAGACTCGTTTATAGATCAAAACAAGTTCTAAGATTACAGTTTTAATTCAGTAGAGTATGAGCTCAGACAGAATCAATCAATTATGCGGACAGTTAAGACGTCGACAAGTTTATGAGATCCTGTACAGTCCAGTTCGACCGGCACCTGTTTGTGCACGCATGTGCTTACCTAACATAGTCCGTATATCCCAATCGTTGAAGGATGTCAAGTTGGTTACTCAAAACATCTCTCCATAGCATCATTTGCGTGTTCTAACTTTATCTGGAAACTTAACAAAATATAAGTTGAAAATTACTACAAATTAACCTCAGCCCTAACATTCCTATAGACTTTCCAGTTAGCCCCTTTCGACAAACACCATACTCCCGCTTCACTGTTGTTGGAGCTCGTCATTAGTGCGCATCCTCGCCCGAACCGAGAGCGGAACTCCGACCACACTTTAATGAGACAACCGTGTTTACCATAGTACCACTGATCTCATATAAGCCTCGACCGAGTTGTCATATGCAAACCCCAGTCACGTTCGCTTGTGAGTAGTACCTTAGCAAGTTCATGAAAGCATGGTCGGATTTTATGTCCTGACCGTGGCAAGAACATGCATTACTGACGGGCTCTAACAAGAGCGGAAACCGAGAATAGTGCTTCTTTTCGAAACGGTCTGACCGAGAAATGTGTTAAAGTTTTATAAACCAAAATCTACCACTACTCACCAGCCGGAACAACTCAGTCATCGTTCCGATCACCCTTGCAATTTTGGAAGCACAGAAAATTGTAAATGTTGATCTCAGTAAATCAAAGTTCATCATTTTTCCTTACTAAATTGTTTGCCATAATGCTTCCAAATTTGGTCGAAATCAGAAAAGATTTTGTGCAGTTGTAGATCTCCTAACCGGAAGGTCTTTTAGGACAGCCACACTGCCAACTCGGAGACCGTTCCACGAACTGATCTGAGGGCTCCGTTCCGATCGAACCATGGTGACTCATTCACTGATGCACAGGGCTAACATCATCCGAGCCCTAGTGCATTCAAGACGGTGGGTAAGGCCATATTAACAATCGTTTTTGTATCCGGGCTCATCGGTTAGGATAACACAAGCGTACATCTGGTTTCACGAATATGTACAAGCCTTCGGTTTTTTTTAAACTGTAGATGAACTTCCGATACCACTGAAAATTGACCAAAAGTATGCGCAACATATTGGAGTTGTTAATTTTCGTTCTTCTGTTGCGTTAACAACTCCAATATGTTGCGCATACTTTTGGTCAATTTTCAGTGGTATCGGAAGTTCATCTACAGTTTAAAAAAAACCGAAGGCTTGTACATATTCCTGAAACCAGATGTACGTTTGTGTTATCCTAACCGATGAGCCCGGATACAAAAACGATTGTTAATATGGCCTTACCCACCGTCTTGAATGCACTACGTATGTTATACGTACCATAAACAAAACCAACATTTTTTAATAGTGACAAACTGTACAAACTGCGAATTCTTGCTTGTCACATTTGTATTTACTATGCGACTATATGTGTTATTTTTTTAAATCAGTTATTCTGCCAAATAAACGTGTTGCGAGTAGTTTGTACGACTCAACTGAGTTTTCGAAGAACGAAATGGGTGAGATGCTAACTAAGAGTGAACGTGCACTCTACTGTTGCGTGTTGTTATGCATTCTTTACGCAAAAGCAGTGAACACGGAAAGACTATTATGGGGATGAAAACTTCACGCTTCCGTGAGTCTGGTTTGACGGTTGATTGTCAAATCAGGTGAACACTTGCTGGTTAGAGTTCTAGGCAAATTCATCTAGATCACAAGAGCGATACACAGGTTAGAACAGGTTCACTGGTGTTGGACCGATAATGAACCAGCGTGGGTCAGAACATACCCTACATGGCATACTTTCAAAAATGTTCAGTAAGTAACATGCTCAAACAACTCACATATCTAGTGTGCCAAAACCTGAGAGTAGAGGGGTATATAGGGCACGTGAGAGAAGTCCGCAAACGAAAGTACAGCTTTTATACAGGCTTAGTATCAGTCAATCACAGTCAAGCGATTCTGTCTTACGGAATTTAAACGACAAAGACAAACCGTGTAATCAGTGCAGCTCATTGGGGAAGATGGGTTGTTTTTAACGTACGTGAACATGTGTACATCACCCATGCCCCACCAACTGACTAACCATCCGTCCGGCCTATCACACATTTTGTCACGACGGGGCCGAAACTAATGGTACTGCACTAGACAATGCTGCTGAATACATATCTAGATAACGTTTTTTCTGATTGTGTTATTATTAATGCATGACCGGAACCAGCCTCCATGCGACTGCCACATAATGTCATCCAAAGTTTTCTATAATAACCCCCTCTCTGAAAAACAATAGTTATCATCTGGTTCGGTTCATGTTCACGGGATACATGTTGGGGGCAGGGTTTGCAAATGTCCCGGCTCCAATGGACCCGAAACAACAGCCGGGTCGCAATGATTGTGTGTGTGTGTGTGTGTATGTGTGTGTCAGACAGAGTACTCGCTTGCTAGTGTGCGCCGTATATATTGGCAGAGATGCTGTTGATGGTCAGAGTGACACTCAACCCCCACCTACTGTGTAGGTCACACGGCCTCTTCATCCGTGACCCGAACGACGGATGTTGCGACCAAGACGATGTCAGGTGTATAGGTTCGTAAGAACCAGGGCTGAATCCAGACCGGTCGGTGTGAGTGAACAGTGATAACGCGAGCAGATGCGATTAGCTGTAGTCAATCCTTTAGATTGAAGATAAAATCTGGCGCATCACAAGGACTAATGGAAATGCATTAGTCGGACGAAATACAAGGTCATTCCGAGAGCAACAGATGATTGTTTTCAACCGGAATAGGTTAAATATCGAAAAGCATTATACCAATATACAAACCTTGGTAGATGCACTTGCACAAGTACAAATCGTCGGCAACATGGTATCAGGAGATGAATTCGGATTCAAAAGAACCAAACGAGGGAACAAAATGCAAATTTGTACATTGTTTGGCAAAATAAGTCTGCTTTCTCTCGAAATCTGAAAGTGAACGGGCGTATCACATGCTGGGAAGGTCCAGGCAGTATCGCGTTATCAGCAGTCAGATGTATCACAGTTACTTGTAAGAAATGTGGAAGAAAACACCCAGTCAAATTCGTTGCATCTTATTTAACACATTTAGCACTGCTCCTTAAGCCAGTCCAAGTTTGTGAAATCTTCGGGAAAATGCGGTGTTGACTCTAAAGGACATAGAACGAATCGCGAATGGATCAGTTTCATTCCTTTGACAGTTAACACGATAGCGAGTTTTTCTTACCATCCCTGGCACTACTGATACCCAAGTAATGAGATATCCATCTGCTGGCGTTTTTTTTTGTTGAAAAAAAAACACAAGGTCTGTAAGACATAACTACAACGTTTTCAAGGATAAACTACGCCTGCAGATTACTACGCGGTGTGGGTTTTCGATATCACTGTTGTTCTCGTTTCATTTGTTGGCTTACATCCCGACAGTGTTGACACTACTTCAGGTGCAGAAATTACGGTCCCAAGTAATAATTGCAACCACTTTGTGCTTGTCGTCTACCTACAAAAGTATCTCTAATTTGACAATTTACGGCTATACATAACTGAAGTAATCCCTATGAGACGTTTATTGGTGGACGACAACTGTGAACAAAACACTGTACCAATGTCATCCAGTAACACACCTTATGGAAAGAATGCTGCCCTGTTAGTAGATTTCATCTCATATGAAACTGTAGACTGAAGTACTGAGTTAACAAACAGAATGAGTGGGAACACCGAAAGGACTGCTGAGTGAATTTGGAACAGCCAGGAAATTGCATGATTCTCTTATTCCTCTTGCTGAACTTTTGAGGACATGCATCCGCTTCTTGTCATCCACCATCAGGGTAAACGTTGCTGAATACCACTGATATTTATACAGGTGGAGGTTCACTAAAAATTACTGGTTTCGCAAGACTTTGCCTGTGTGCACACGATACCTCGACCCTTACAAAGTTCTGAGCACGGCCTGATGCGGGGCATCCACATTCCCGTTAGTGAATAAATGATGAAGCAAGCACTTCGGCAGTCTTTCCTGTCAATCAGCAAGAACTATATTGAGTCAGGTGAACAAATGAGGGTCATGCACACGACCTTGTGAATGGCTTTCACTCAATAAAGATTATGACAAAGATTATAACTATGATATGAGTGAATACTCAATCAGTGCACGTACATAAGTGAAATAAACTAACAGTGAAAACAATGTACATGTTAGATCCGTTCCGGTTGATTGCCACTGTTCTTTTTGTTTAATGGTGGTCACAGTGATAAACAAGGCATGACAAGGGAGAGCCAATGAGAACATAACTGGTCTGTCACATACCTGGAATTTCGGTATCTGCGTTTTGAACTTGTCCGACACAGTTTGGGTCATGAAGTACAGTTGGCATGTTGTCAGAGTAAGTATGTGTCACATTTAAATCGTACAAAGGAGTGACCAGATGATACCGAGAAAATAGTTGCCCATGTGACGAAAGGCACCTTTGGGACGGAGCAGGGAGTTTGGGTCTCACACCAAGCACGCAGACCAAATAGTGCATTGTTCTGACGTCAGGTTCGCCGGAGTACTTTAAACGAAAACAGAAGTGAAACACAGCACCAAATCAAACACGGTGAGTAATGTGCTAACATTGAAGACAGAATAGACTCAGTGACATTCCGGTCTACTGATGACACAGCTTTGTGACTCAATTAATGTGGCGATAAGGTGAGTGTAACAGTTTGGGTAGAACTCATCACAATGCGTGCTCATGACGAGCGATTTACCGAAAACGCCTATATGCTTGTTATTAAAACTGAGCACAGAGCATTAAAACATTGCCCCAGTTCGGACTGCTGAGTAAGTAAACAACTGGAGAACCTTAAATCACATTTGCCAAGTCTTAATAAGACGGCCTTTAAGTAGTCAAGCTGATGACAATGTTGAATTAAAGATGACTAAAATTTGTCATTAATACTCCCACTGATTCTTACATTCAAGCAAAATGGTTACAATGAGAGGTATGGTGCAGTTAACAGTTGCAATGCGTCCGAGTTTACAGTGTTTCCACGATCGCGAATACCAAGGCGGAATCCAGAGGAGATCGACCACATGCGTTCATCAACAACTGTATTGTGTTAAACAACATGGTTTGAATGTAACCACCAAAGCCCTGGAGAAGGCATTCTGATGTGAATTGAACACCACTCGCCACTGATCATAACCCTCACAGTTCCATAAGAAGTTCAGCTAGTCCCTTTCGAAACAGATGAATTATGCTCCAGTTTCGTCTTGTTAGGGCATGTCGTTAGTGCACCTCCTCGCCCGAACCGAGAGGTGAACTCCAGCCACACTTTAATGAGACAACCGTGTTTACCATAGTACCACTGATCTCATATAAGCCTCGACCGAGTTGTCATATGCAAACCCCAGCCACGTTCGCTTGTGAGTAGTATCCTAACAAGTGTATGAAAGTGTGGCTGGATTTTAGGTTCTGGCAGTGGCAAGAACATACATTACTGACGAGCTCTAACAAGAACGGAAGTCTAGTGTACACTTGTTGAAAAGGGCCGGATTGAAAATCCACGAAAATGTGACAGCTGCGATCAAATTTGAGCGATGCTTAAAACGTGGTAACTGAAATTTCCTATTGCTCACCAGCACCTTAAATAGCACTGAACAAGCTAATTACGACTGCGCTTTCACTTTAAAATGGAGGCCACTCTTGGAGTCATCGATTGGGCTAAACATACCAGTTATCGTGTCTTCTCTCGAACCAATCAGATAAATTGAGCACTACTCACAGGCGAATGTGGCTGAGTGTTTGTAATGTGACAATTCAGTCGAGCCTACTGTGAGATCAGCGCTTTTGTGATCAACCAGGTCGCTTCATGAAGGCGTGGTCGGAGTTCAACTCTCAGTTGGAGTGAGGATGTGCACTAGCGACCAGCTCCAACAAGAGTGAAGCGCGAGTATGGTGTTCGTCGAAAGACGCTGATTGAAAAATCTATAGGAATATGACAGTTGCGAATGACTGTGAGTGGTTTCCAAATCACAGTAACCAAAAAACCTACCACTTGCTAGTAATGATGCTTTGACTTGCGAATGATAAATAACACTGAGACTTTCCATGACTGCTAGTTAGCCGTCCGAACATGATACACACGATGAGCAGCATCTGTTTCAGATTAGCGTGTCACAGTGGTCTAAGCTAAGAGACACCTACGCGTAACAATTGCTACAAACTGCTTGCGCTGTACTATATCTGACTTCACTCATACGCCCCGCATCCAGTGTAAACCTGAAGGAATAATTCCAGAAAGCGTGTAAGTGGGGATTTGTGTTCCAGCCAGCCAATGCTGGTTAGCTTGATGATAGGCAGATAGAGCTTCAAAATTCGTACATCCAAGATACAAAAATTAGATACTTCAATGGGAAGATCTAAGCTAGGAAGACGCATACTGAAAATATGTGGCAAGAAGCAGTTAAATACAGGTGATATTATTATACTCTAGATGGGATGGGTAAGACGAACAAAAAATTATGGTTGGATCGAAAAATAGACAAGATATTCATCATACCAAAAAGTTTGAAGAAGACCTATATATATATATATATATATATATATATATATATATATATATGAGTGAGGTTTGCGTGGGTGAAACTTTCGAGCAGTCCAGGTTACTCACTATCTGAAATGAGTCACAACACAAACCTAATGACGGCCACCAATCAGGCGTCGCTGCCCTCTTCGCCCAACACTCAGAATGAGTCTCCCTCATTAGTAGAACTAGTTCAATATGATTGTCATCCAGTCTAGGAATAGCGGCGACAATATTGACTGCAGTAGTGATAGTGTTGATGGTACGAGTGTTTTAGCCGTGTGTGAGTTTGTCATGTAGTTGGGGAAGCAATTCAAAAAAGCATGAATCATGTCATTCCTGCTGAGGTTTAGGTGGATGTTGGGAACCCTGTGAAAAGTTCACCAGCGAATAAAAATATCCAAACCTACTCAAATGCAAAACAGCCGAAAACTAGCGAGCCACATTAGGTGTTTAGGAGCTGCCCGTTATTGACATTCCAAGTATAGCGAGAGAGACAGAGAGAGAGAGGGAGAGAAGGAGAGAACAGTTAAAAATGCGATTCTGAAAGATGTATTCATTACATTCTTGTTCACCCTGGTAAATATATACAATCAGTGAAATGACAGTATTCATCCTACTGTACATGGCGTAACGGGAATACGAAGGCTTTTGCTGACGGTGTTATTGGGCTCCCGCTAAATTATTCTTTAGTTGCTGCACATTCCCTTATGGGTGTGACTTTCCCTTTTTAGTCCAATATTGAACTGTTCGTTCTTTCTGAAAGTGTATATATGTCTGTATGATATACCATTATGTCCGGTTATCTCCAACCACTCTTCACTTGATGAATATTAATGCTGTTCATGAATACTGAGCACACATCATTTTGTGATTACTGTTTCTCACTACCAGTACAGTTACTGATAGCACCCACTCATTTCACTTACACTAGTGTTACTCTGCTGTCCACTTTATTGGAAGCAAATGTGAAATCTATTTACATCACCGTACAGTAAGACATTCTAATACTGAATGTCACACCCATCACGTACTCACATCTACAACAAGTTCATGACTAGTGTTATTTAAGAAGGCAAACTGTTGTCTGATGCCTGTACAGAAACATAAAGTGTCAAAGGATACAAAACCTTTGTAAACCATAAACCTATATCGAAAAAAACCCTAAAAACAATATCTACCTATGTAGTCCACTATCTTCTCCGGAAGAAGCTAGCTCTGTTAGCCTTTTTTCACACTTACTGCTTTAAACGTGTCAGTTGGAGAGTTGCGTGCCCCAATAATAAGTATTCAAATCATTCTAGAAGGCAGTGGATTAAATTAACAATCAGGAAGAGCAGTATAAACCATTTGGTGGTTGATGACGACGCTGGTGCGTTTCATCACAGGAAAATTAAGCATTCATGCACACTGCGAACGGTTTCCTGAATCTAACAATCAACTCTGAAACGTTCTAGTGTTTACCCAGTACTCAGAAAATTTGACCAACTGTCGAATGTTGCCACGGAAATAGAACAACTGGGGGAATAGGGAATAGAACATCCCACAATTCACAGTGAACCTCAAAGTTAACGGATGTTTGGGCAACGTTAGGCAATGATTGCTTGGCTATGATGGCGAAGTGAACCACGACATTTTAAATCAGGAACTTGTTCATTAAACACCATGCTAGAATTTTAAACATCTCTTTGAGAAACCAACCTTGGGATAGGTTGCATGCGGCGTTGTACATGAAGATTTCGACTTTTCCGTTTTCTTCATGAGGAGCGGTATCCAAGACTCCGAGTCACCTGATGACTGTGTGCCTTCACAACCATGGTCTACAGCTTCGTTCACGGAGGACACGTTCTTACAACCCAATTGTGACCCCCACATTTCCCATTCAAGCTGATAGGCTGGACGATGTGGACCCTTGATATGCAGCTCACAATTGGCAATGGAACTGGAATTCGACATGCACATGGAATCAGTGGACGATCGCGCAGAATGACGATTCTGATATTCGTCGTCATCCGGACAGTTGCAATCCGATTCAGAGATTTGTGGAACGGCCCAAGAGATCAACTCCCATAAGACGAGACCCAGAGCGTAAATATCTGCTTTTTGGAGCGTTTCGAAACAGAAAGGTCCAACTGATTGTTCCAGGAGCTAAAAGAGTTGTCAAAAGTATGATATAACAAAAAATTATCTATTCATTTGTAGACTGCTAGGTAATGTGAATAATATTTATAAATAGGAATGAAACTTTTGAAAAATGCGTAGATCCAAGTACTGCACATAACGGAAGTCTTAACCCTTGAGTGTGAAACCCGAGATACGTAGAAAGATTTCATTCACTTTTAAGTAATCTGACAACATGCGTCAGCCAAAAGTACTTCATTACATTAAGTGGCAACACAAATCTGAAGTTAAATTTACGAAGCGCTAAGTGTAAATATGCCGTTCATGGAGTTAATGATTTTGAAAACAGATGTCTCTTAAAGCCTAAATGAGTTTGTCAAGAAAGCAACATTCCAATACGGCAACAAGATGACGACCACGGACATGCATGTCAATTACTCAATCAAGATCTACGCACGCAATTCCGTTTGAGTCAGAAAACCTGCCCTAATTTGGTGGTGTTACAATCCAACCTGTTCCCATCTCGTCTACGGAATTTATTGTGAGTTCCACCAGATTTTTGGCTCGTTCATGCGTTGCACCTTTATATTTGCCTGAAATCACCTTATTGCAATGTGTATACGGATCATGGTTAAAAGTCTGAATTAGGTAGTTTTAAAATTTAGATGCAATCTTGACCGGACAAAAAATGTCAATATTCTCTGATGTTCATTCGAGCTTAAATACTATGGTCGTGTTTTCATTTTCCGACAAAGTCATCACGTAGCGGGCATGTACGGAGAATATTTCTAGCCAGGTACACAGGACCGATGACTGCCTAATGGAAGAGAGCGTTGACTCATATTTGTTTCAAGCACCGACCAGACTAGCCCACACTGTCTCTGTCCGATGAGCACCAGTTGTAGAGTATGCAAGACTATGGGGATCTTAATGAAGCATGACAGCGAAAATCACTGTCTTGCAGATGCCGGCGTACAAGCCGGTTGCCTATGATATCCAGACACCTTGATATTTAGTGTTTGAGTTTCATTACGTGAGTTCTGTGAACTAAGCCCCATCCATTCGCTCTCTTTTACACCTAAACTGACGTTCCCGCCTTCGTGTGACCGTATGGCACCTAAGCTTTGGGAAGATGAGAACCACTGATGTACTGCCGTTGACGATGATGAGGAAGGAAACGAGAATCGTGAAAGAAAAGTAAGTGCCAAGAAAATTCCATCATGATGAAAACTGTGACCACAACGAGTGTAACTAGTGTAAACTAGGCAAGTAGCCAATCAACCCGCATTCAAAAGTTAAAGACATTATTCTGACTCGTATTCATCCAGTTAAGAGAGGACAGAAACGGTCGGTTTCCTGAATAGATCACACTGGGCATGGTGTTCTTATGACCAGGTGTCCAACTGAGCATTGGTTTGTAGCACGAAGTTCGTTAGTTCAATGATCTATCCGAGAGTCTCTGGTAAATATAAACAAGGATAGACCTGTTAACGGTGAATGATTTGAACACAGGAAAACAAGAACAAACATATTTCCAACTCATGAAGGTAGGTCTTTCATGTGGCAGTTCAATGCTCCTTACTTCTTACTGACACCGCCTGAATGTTAGTATATTCAAACGATCACACGATCCCAGTTTCACAGGGCTAACTATTGGGACCCGCATTATATTGCCGGCGTCCAGAAACCGAACAGCCACTTCTCTACGGCCTATTCATTGCTTTGCTTGCAAAACAAGTGTAAATTGGCTGTCGGCCAAATACAACTGCGGCACGAATTAGTCAGCCTTTTGTTTTTTGCAATGAACCATCCAAAAACACCCTGTGCATGCTGACTATAATATATCATAGTCGCCTGTATCCTCGTGGCTAAGGGACAATTTATCTCAAAGTTGTGCTAATTGGTGGGCTTGAAAAATTAACCGGACACAAAAGCCAGCCAGAATTAGTTAGTTTACATTCGATAGTAGATAAGTTCATAACAGCGACTGACTCAGTAAATAGCTGATGTGAGGTTGAAAATTCATTCGGTTTCCTTTTTTTGAAAAGCAGAAAGTCTACACAGAACGCATTCGCCTCTTTGAAAATGCAGGAATGTAGTATTTGCGAGTGCTTCTTTAGGGTGTTCGAGGCATGAAAATCGATCCACTGGCTGCTGGTGAACACGAATCTTAAACCAGCACAAGTAACCAGGTCGGAAAGGTCAACGGGTGAACCCTCCACGAAGGATTGGTTGATCAGTGCAAGAGCTGAACTGAAGTTGTACCCAGCACCTAGTTTACCAAGGTGGATGGTACTGAAAGGTAATCGTCTGATTACAGACATTCTAAGTGTTGTGATGGGTTCCGTGCTATCAGCAGTAAGCCGAAGAAAGAGCTTTCTAGTTGATTTGTGACATTTGCTGAAGGGAATCTCACGACAGCGATTAATTCTGTGACATCCAGTATAACGATGCACATAAACCTGTACCCATATTTCAACAGTGAGACTTTAGAATATGATCTATGAAAGTTCCGATCACTCATTGTGTGTTTGATATCAGTCCTTAAGAGATATGCTTCGCAATTGACGCCAGATGTTGATTTTATTCGCTCTGTTCACGCCAGTGAAAACGCATAAATTCAGGTGGTCAGGTCAGTTAATAGGAATACCAAATCGCTGTTTGCTGTTGCCCATACTCTGTTAAATTCCCAAGCCCTTGAATATAACAGGTGTGGTAATCAACCGGTGATTTGAGAAAAGCAAACAGGAACCATTGCTGGTAAGTTAGGAACTTGGGGTCGTATTCGTCCCTCAGATTGAAGGTGTCTTGAGCTATTCAAGGTGTTCATGCATCAGATCCTCTCCTTCTCATCGTTTCTCTCCCCCTTTTCGTTGGGAGTTTATCCCCGAAAATCATGTTTTATACAACTTTTTGTTGTGTAGTTAGGCGGCAGTGGAGAATCGATACTGCTGCATTTGTATTAAGGATGATGGTGCTGATGACTGGCAGTGGATACATTCTACCCACCCGATCCACATGGGGCCAAACTATGTTCAGAAAAATGCGCACGCCAAACAGCAAACATGAATAAATAATGTGGAGGATGGCCGGCCGATTCTACGCTCAGTCAAACAGCCGTGGTCAGTCCGTCTAGATGCAAGCGTACGACGGTTCATTTGATATGCGACCAAGCTATTGGATAGAGGTCGCAGTTTATGGTTCCTGAGTGTATGTTTCCCCTCCCTAATGTTTGCGTTTGAAATATATTTTACCTGACTCCCATTCTTTGATGGACGCCACATTAATTCATTGATTCATTCATAACAGCCATGATCCTGACCACAAGATACTGTGACTCGAGCCATCGCTGACAACAAAAGTAACGTGGAATAGCTCATATAAGAATTTACGGAAAGGAATAAAATCCGTTAAAACAAAGTTAAGTGGAAGAAGTAGGAACGTTACGAGAACATGCATACTATTGACTGTTGCACGGCGTCACATAGCAATAGCTCGACCATGCGCGCCATCGACAAAGGTAAAAGTACACCGGAAAGCAAACAGCTTTCATCTCGCTGACGATGGACTGCGCAGGTGTCACAGACGGTGGCCGCACGCTAGATGAGTCGTGTAAACGTACGCGGTTGGCCCTGCCTGTCCAACAGAACGCTGAGGCTAGTCTCCGCGATTGAGCATTTTTGTGGTTTAGCTGTTTTTTGTTTGGCCAGCGGAATCACTTAGTGGAGTTGTCGCAACATGTACAACTCAAGGACACACGTGTTTTCATGTTCGCTTCATTCATGTTTTCAAAAGACCAACTCTATTGTCGCTGTCTAACACACAAGTGCGTGGAAGCTATTAGAACCAAGTCCTCAGGTCTACTCACAAGGTTTTGTCGGATGGTTTTCGTAAACCGAAGGCAGTTAAGTAACAAGCTGAAAGAAGGCTACAGCTTAATATATCAAACCGTTTGCAGACTGTGCGTGTGATTTGAGCAGTCCCCCTCATGCGCATCAATAGTCTTTTCAGAATGCACCGTTTTCTTCAGCAACGTTGTCAAAAACACATTCCGATAGCTCCTAAACCTATATTAGCATACCCGGGGTGGTTTTCGAAAGGAGTGATTAACAAGTAGGCCAGTCATTAACACTTTTGGGGATTAGTCCATCACCTAGACAAAGCAGAAAAACCCCGTCAGTCCGCCACTCAATCCTATGAAGGCGTTTACCCTAGACCTGTAAATTACCCTTGCCGTAGCCGTGGCGACAAGTTAACGTGACTCACATTTGTTGTTGCATACGTGTAGCGCTATGTGTGTGAACGGATTAGAAGTGAGGGGAAAATGTGCGAGAGACAGAAGAAACACTGTTCAAACAGGAACATGACGATGGGGATGGTGAACTAAAGCTAATGGCGCCAACGTCAAAGAGGGGAAAGGTTGAACACACACCTATTGTAACGTTCTAAAACAACACGTTCACATGTTGTTGCTGTTACCGTCCTTGTTGTTTTTGGAATACAATGATTCAATGAACACACATGTTCCAGGCGAATCTGGGGACGGGTGATTCGAACTGGACGCACGGAGAACACAGTTGTCACTTGACGCTGCCATCGAATCTAGGCGCCATTACTAGATGTTGGAAAGAACAGAACAGGACAGACGGCATGTTGCCACCCTGGCTAACCATAGGAGCCATCGGAATCACAAATGTTGATCGAATAAGAAGACAAGGATCAGACTTTTGTCACAATGGCGCACGCGAAGAATAAGACAGAGCATTACTTTCATAATGTAACAGGCTATGGACGTTTACCGACAATAACGGATGTTTCGTAAATAACGACGCCAAGACTAGGGAAGTAACCCAAACTGCTGTCGTCAACGTCATCAATAACAGTGAACACATCGGTGTTTGATGCTACTTTTTGACTGTCGCATATTTAAAACGGGATTTAATGTCATTATCCTCCACCACCACAGGTTTAGTAAACAAGGTAGGTAGGGCAAAGGGACTCAGTAAACAAGGTGTGCACAGTGTCCGATTAATCACGCAAACGTTCTGACCAGTCGAACGAATAATTCGTATTTACCTCGGGTGACATGTAACGGGGCGAGCCTATTTGCATGCCTCCCACGGGCCACCAGTCGAGCAACTCCGCCCTGTCCACGGTCAACTTATCAGCTGTGTGTGCTCGGTTTTTATTTCCAACTGGTCCGATCGAGGTGAATCCGATAGAGGGGTTGCTCAGCCTCGGGCCATATTCTGTCTGAGCCATCACTGGTCCATATGGTGAAAGTGGTCGATCGTTTGTCACAAGGCTTTCTGAATTAACTTGGGCTAGGTATTGGTTATACAGACTGTGCAGTTCGTCCAAGGGAAGAGGTAGCGGACAAGGTGTGGCGCACACTGCCAGACCGATATCTCCGATACAACAAGTCCAGTCGGATCGAACGTAAATATTCGATGGTTTAAGATCCCGATGAGCCAATGCCGCTTTCCCCCGAGTGCCTGCCAACTCTGAAATGACGGTAAATGGAAGAACGACATGTTCATGGTTAGTTTTCAAGAAGGTTACTCAAACAATTTAGTCATAGTACATAGATATGTAACTCAAAGGATAAAATATCAACGTAGCAAGGTGTAATAACACCTATGTGGTAGATGCCAGTAGAAACGAAAGATTCCGATGCACTAAAGAAGCGAAGGATTAGTCTAAACAACAAAAGTTGTTTAATGGATTGGATGCTATTTATAGTTAAATACGATTGCGAAGGTAGTATATACCATCATTGAGTTACTTCAAACCAAAGAAACATGAAGAACGTCTAAAGTTTGAAAAACCTATTACGAGGTTGTCAAATCATGTGGGAAGGTGTGAGAGCAAACAAAAGTATATCATCCTTTAGGTCCGTTACGACTAGTGATCTACTTTTACAAGTGCAAAGTTAACCCTTCCCCAGCAGTAGACCAATTAGGTTGTCATAAACAACTTGACTAGAACCTTTTCAACTACAATCCTATGTGTATGGGAGAGAAGATAGCATCACTCTGAACTGAGTCAATGGATTGAGGGCTCAGTGCAGCGCGACAAAAGATGAATGAACATTCGTGATACACGGTTTAACAATCTAAATCTGTGCGCTATTTGAGCTTGGGAGAGTGAGCCTAATCGAATCCCAGTCAAATACCTCTTGTCTAACCTATGACAGTCTAATCGTTGATGCGAGCCGATGTGTGTGACTCGACAAGGATGTAGAAAGTGAGACCAGCTCACTTAATATCCTCTACTCTTAATTACTATGTGGTCTTGTAAATGAGACCGTTAAATTCAAGAGTGACGCCCTTTGCTGTTAAAGATATCTCGAACTGTGGAGATTGGTATAGGTACAATTTCATAAGTACCTGACCGGGTCAACAGCCTCCAGAACCTCGTTAACTAGTTTGACGAACATTGTCATCATTATTCCTTATTTCGAAGTTGTAGTGTACAACGATCCGGGATGGGATAACAAAGCATATCAGCCGATACGCAAGATTTGACCCATTCATTTAAAGTCAAGGGCTGTGAGTGCATACAAACATTATATGTCTACGTTTTTCAGTTAGAAATTCGCAAAACTGTGTACATTCAACACCACACACAATTTGAGCTCCATTCATTAGATACGTTCGCATAGTGACAGCCTTGATAGAAGCAGGTCGACTGCAGTTAACTCACCATCAGTAGAATTCACACTAATCCAGAGTACTGATTAAACGAACCTTAACAATATCATTGATTTTCACGTTGCTGGTCAAGTGATATCTAAATGTTGACTTGTTTATGTTCACTCGAATTGATCGGGGGCAAGTAGAGAGTTCGACTAGTCTGCTTACTCTCCGGCACCGACACAGGCCTCGATAACAAGACCGGAAATGTGGAGACAGCATAACGTTATTCGACTCTGAGCATTCAAACAGACAGTTTTATAGGAAACACCGTCCAACACGTGGACACGCTATGTTAGTCGACGTGGAAAAAAGGCAACTATGCATGCACACACAGCTATTCAGAAGTACATTTCTCCGGCTTTCTGTTCATAGGTTTGTCGGGCGTTTGAATGTCAGTTGAATGAAGTGCGGTAGACTGTGTTGGTGGGGTGTTACAAAAGATTATTATTTCAAAATTCGGCAAGATATAGGGAGCAGAGGGATAAATCTATCGATCAAAGTCCAAATCACACTGCTCCACTAGTCTGCAACCGTCAGAATGATAGAATGGTAGCCAGTTTGACGGTTCATTGCGTACTGGACATGTGTATGTGTGTACGTGTGCCTGGTGGCGCAGGCAGCTAAGCGAGTATCTGTCCAGATTGACTGTGTAAAGTTGTGAGCACGTGAGTCATAAAAACTGACCGGAGGGAGAGATATATGACGGAAAAGGGCTGGTAATTGAGCTATGGCTTCGGTGAAGGGGGTCTTCATACAGGCTGGTTAAACCATGAAACGGTTGCAGGATTATTCGTAACAAGCTGTGCGGAAAATGTATGAATGACTGGGGAGTGTGTACCATAATCATCATCATGATCATCATGTTGAGCTGCATTCAGAAGTACTGTGACAGAGGCTTATATCGGTCCTGACAGTGAACCACCAAGCAGATGAGTAACAAATAATCAGTAGGTTATAGAGAAAACAAGGGAGAGAAGATTGGAAAAAAGGGAAAAAAAGCTTCAGGAAAGATAAAAAGTCAGTAAACTTGCAGATACAGGCTCGCCAGTGAATGCGACACGTTGTCATGTCAGTGTTTCTAGCCAGTGGTATGGATGGTCACGAACTATCCAAACCAGTTAATGGCATCTCCCGACTCTACTCAGAATTATGATCAAACTTTACATAACCTGTGGTCATTTCATTGCTTCGTTACTTTGCAACTTCTCCCAACCATCAGCAGCCACACAGAACAATGAGCGGAACGGCAGACGCGCCGCCGGAAATCAGAGTACGGGACCTCAACAGCGAAGACTGTATTGTCATTACCACGGCTGTCGGTTACGGACTTGCAGATTTCCGAAATGCGCGTCTGCGGACTGTGGCGATACTCACACAGTCAGGCCAATTAGTCGAGACGATGATGGTCTAATACCGAGAGTCTGAATGCCTCTTCCATAACAATGTGTGAGATCTCCGATCTACAGAGCAAAACTGAGCGCATATAAAAGTTGTAACCCCCCTCTTTAATCGGATGTATTTGTGAAACCACGAGAATGTTTACTATCGAATGGTTCCGCTATTTTCCTGGATATCTAGTCAGCAGTATTGCAACCTGATGAGAAGGTATTACTCGGATGGTTGAATCAATCAATAGTCTCGAGCGGTCTGCTGGAATAACAAAAATATGGTCGGTGTCAACGCAATCTTGTAACAAAACTTTACACCCTGAATATTCACAGTGCATGCCATACGGATCAGCCATATCATTTAACCGATTCATCATGGTCTACCTGTTCTCTGTAGAAGAACTAAGTAAAGCAGTGCCATTCGCACGCTCAATATCGGTCAGCTTACTAACAGGTAGAGGTTCCATCCCAATGTTCTCGGAACCACCGAGAGCCTCTTCCAGAATATAATCCACCACAAAGCTAGAGAAAAAGGAGACGCCCAGGCACTTATTTGGAACACCACTTGAATTGGAGAACGCTAGGGATAACCACCTCTCGATGTGCGTTCTGAAATTAAGCCAGGCATACAACGATTTTAATAAACTGGCATACTTCGCTGGGACTCCGCTGCGGTGGAGACAGCCCTAGAGATCATGTCGGACGACCTGGTCAAAAACAGTCATTATATCCGAAAATGCCACAATCGTTGACTGAGGAATGCATTGTACGTGTATGATCGATACATCCGTGACCACGCCGGAAACTTGTCTGTCCTTCTGTTATCTCTGTTTCAAAAGCAACTGTAGTTTGAGCCACGTACGCATCTCCGTGATTGTCATATGATGTTTTGGCACCTTTTTGAAAATGGTAATGGCTGTTTATAACCGCAAATCATGAGACAACCATTCAGTCACTTACATGAAACGACGGGTGTTGTCAGTTCAGACACCAAACTTTCACCAGTGATAAATGGACTGAGAATAACACAGCGTTAAGAGCAAGTTGTAATACTTTACGTTTCAACCACCTCGGGTGGCCTTCCTCAGGAGTGTTGAAAAGAGGTAGAGAAAGGAAGTCGGGACCTACAGCTCTATTACGTTCCACTTCGGTTTCTGATGAAGAGTCGTGGGGAACGTCACAACTAACTACACAATCTCCACCACCGAAAACTGAATGATGTGGCTCAGGACAGCAGAAGTGGACCTTAAAATGCTAAGCACATCTGTGAAGTGACCACCTTAAGCCGTAAATTCGTAAATCACCTTTTTCACATATAATCTCAATATCACCTTGTCGGCGGTCAGTGCAAACACGAACCAGGGAATAAAGCGTCCTGCTATTTCCTGCTAAAAATGCCTTCTTCATCTCTTCGGTTCGTTGGTAGAAGTTAGCCCCACGGTCCTTAAGCAAATTTGTTGTAAGTTCGCGTTTTATCGTATTCGGTGTTAAGAGTAGTCGGTTGACGTTTGTTAATAAGTTTACCTGAATCAACAGAAATTCACTTCTGTCGTATTCGCAGTGGTGCTTTGAAACAGAACTCTTTGGGAGAGACTCGCATAGTTGTTTTGACTCCTGACCAGGGTTCGTTTGCATCACAACACTATTGGGACTCGAAAAGTTTAACTGTCATTGCTGTTGGATAGACGATTCGTATACCCTAGTAGTTCAAGCCCCAACTAAATACTTCATTCATGCGACTAGGTGACATCTGAGGAAACAGTTGAACAAAGCGGACGCGAACAACGGTTCGATCTGAGTCATTGAGGTTGGTTTAAAATGGATGGCAATCGGTCACCGAGAGCTGACAGCGACACAGTCGGTTTGCATCCGTGTGTGTGACTCAAAACCCTGGGAAGGTGGTGGATCGAACACATGTTTGCTGCCGTTACCGTCCACAATAGTACATGCCACATGGGGAGGAAACCAGCACAGCCAGAGCGTAAGGTCAGGCATTCAACTTCGAGGTCCCTTTCGTAACAGATAATCGAGTAAAAATTTCCTTGTGGTTTTCAATACCCCACTTCTTTTACTATCCTCACTTTATGGACAAGTTGGTCACACAACGACAACCTTCACGTTATTAAAACTGCTCAGTCGTCACTTACCTGAAGTCCCTGACCGGCGCCCTTGTAAGTCAAAAGGATCCAGTCAGCGAAGCGAACTCGATTCACAGTGGTTAATCTGCCAGCAACTGTCTACACTTCTCAGTGCTAAATTTTCGTTTGTCAGCCACGTATCTTACAGTAATATACCGTGAAATCCACAAAGAGTGGTCGGTGTTGCAGGCCATCAGTTGACATCCTTTGTACATGACCAAACTAGTTGTGTATGCCAATTTCGAATAGACACAACTATGGAAGATCTGGCCTTAAGTTAGATTGGACCCAGTGACAAATACAGCCTACCCACGGCAAGCGCTCTATCACCTGAGCTACGAAGCCATATGTGCATACATAAAGGACAAACCACTCAACTGCTTTAACCACCCCGATAGCAAATAACTGGTCTATAGACCCACCGTCCGATGCATGCTGTTGAGCGTGGTCAGATAAATGAAGACACTGAACATCCGATATTTACAGCCGTAGGAAAATGCCGCTCTCACTGTCAAGTCATACACAAACCTCTTAAAACTAAGAGAGCTACCTCTCAGTCGTCAGAAATAACTCAGTTTGGCGAAGACCATCATGTTTCAATGCCGGAACCCTCGCCACTGCTGGTATAGTTTCGCGAGTTCACAAAGGCTAATTTTGTTAATAACCTTAATATGAACAATCACTGCAGTGGTACATAAGTATTTTGGTCTTTAAAGCCGACAGAGTAAGTCATGAGGTGTGTGGGAGAGTGATAGACATTGACTAACGTCCTCTAAGCTACTTCAAAATAATCAAACAGAGACAGCCTATTGCCAACAAAGGCAAGAACTGTCAGCCTTTCACACAGCAGGTGTAAGTGTCGTAGACAGTCTTACATCAGTACTGAAAAAATGGTGAACGTGGAGATTTTTGAAGCATAGTGATTTTGATGTTAAACCTGTTAATTCCGCACAGACTGTAATCCAAACTGAGAAAAGGAAAGAAGGCACCAGTGGCGCGTTCATACACATTACCTGTACAACAATCCATCACGCAGGCCAAGTTGAAAGTGAACAATTGATCGTTTCAGTCTACTTTGGTGATTCATTTTGATACCACTCCCATCTTCACTAAAGCAAAATCTGTATTACTGGAGGTAATACAAAGTTTCCAGACAGCAGTTAAGTTCGAAGTAGCTTGTGGGAATTTCGTTGTTTGCATGTACGTGGTCTGGCTTACCACCAGTTCGTACTAAGCACAAATCGAGCGGCATGTAATACGACGATTTCATATCCCCCAGTCAACACAGTTGGTGCTCTCTACTAATCGTGTCATAAGTAAATCTAGGACGCATTATGGACGCGGTTGATACAGTATGTATTCGTATACGTCAACAAAAATGGCTAGTCCTAGATCTCTGAACAAAACTACAGACACTCACAGTCGTATTTCGCAGGAGAAAGCTGGTAAGCTATGTTTCTTCAGTTTCATTTGAGTACTTCCAATACAGTGTACGGGGACACTTGCGTCAAGCAGTTCACAGGTGGTAGAATATACTTTATTACGTTATCGAATCAGCGTTCTCTAGTTTGGCAGCCGAAGTGTAGATTCTAGCAATTCTGTAAGTACATCTGGCCAGTAGTAACTAGAGACTCTCAGGTAGGCTGGGTTGAGGACCGCATGTAATTCATTCCAAACTGGGAATTACATAGAAACGTGGTCACGTTTTTTGTGTATTGCCGTATTATCCTGTTAAAAGTGGACAGTTCTGTGTACACGTGCCAAAACGAGTGACAGTATGAAAGTCTCCGATGTTTCACAATGAGAATCTAGTCAACAGTCGCCAGCCGACTCACACAATTAAATGAAAAATACAATCCAAATCATTAACCCGCTCGTTGAGACTTAATTGACTCTTTCAGTTGCTGTATCAGCAGTACCTGTCTACACAGCCGGTTCATCCAAACTGAATCAACGTCATCACCAAACGTGACAACATTCAACTGATGAGTCAAGAAAATCCGCTAAAGTCACCGGTGATTACAAGACAGAGAACAACCTCTTCACCTTCACTCCAGTGTCTGTTGTATAAGACTTCGAGAAAGAGTTAACATTTGTGCTAAGCACATTTCTGAAGTATTAGGGTTTCTGTTACTTGCTGATTCGATGAATTCATACTTACCTCGCTCAGATATATTATCTGGGCAGCCTCCTTCGTTGAATTTCAATCCGAGGTGATGGTAAACAGTCACAGTATCCTGCAGTATATTGAAACCTCAATTTTTTCCAAACACGGGGAAGATTATGAAAGTGTCGACTGTATCTGTGTTACACAACAGGAAGTTGTCACTTACGGATCCATATACTCATAATCAGCAGCTACATGTAGCCGTTACTGTGACCGTTTAGACAAGTATGTCTTCATAACTACTGATGGGGGTGCACGACCTATATCGGTTGTAAACTTCAGACACACACGAGGTGTCATTTATTTTATAAATATTAGTAAACAATCGTAATGCACTCAAGAGAGAATTATTTCTAGATGTTCCAGTTGGTATTCTAACTGCTAACTGCTTCTGGTAATAGGTCGAGGAGAACCATCGCTGCTAGAAATACATTCAGGGGAATGGCTCAAAAAGTAGTGACCAACGTTTTACTAGGCAGAGTATAAACTGCAAATAGAGGTCGAATAGTTGGCTCTCAGTTGTAAGAGCGCCAGTGGCAATGTATGTCCCTCGTTGTAAAAGCATCCGAGCATGTCTGAGGACAACGTTCATGTGTACACTTAGGCATGTATCAAACAGACATTTTACAATGCACCATCCTTGGATGAAATCATTCCGTTGGGAGCGGAATTGCGAGTGTGCATATCGTCTGTTGGAGTGATAATCCGTTAAAGTATTAGTGGAAAATGTACATTTACTGTACAATGAGCGGGCCAACCCAACGCAATTTAATATCAAAATATTAGGTTTTCGTGTTACAGTGATTACTTCTCTTAAAAAATGTTAGGGATACAATCGCAAAAACTACGGCGATTAAGTTTGACAATTACTTAGTGGCGTGTCAAGTAGACTGGGTTTTAATGAGAAAATATTTGTATGGCCATAGGGAATATTACAGTCGTACCTCGAATCGTGGTTGGATAGAAGGACATTACGGTTAAATAGGTGGACATAATTGATAAAATAACATAATCTTCACTATCACTAAACGTGACAGAATGTCACAATGTTAATGAGAAGTAGCGGCTTTCTGAAAGTCCATTCCGACTGACGTCAATGGAGAATCTTGTGGAAGTTCGGGTTTCACTCCACTGAAACCGACAACCCTTGTCGTACCTGACCAATCAACGAACGTTCGCTGACTTTCTGAGTTAAACTGTTCTTTATCTTGGGTGCAAAACCTCATCGTGACCATTTCATGAGGTACAATACATAATAGATACAGATGAACCACTAATGAAATAATTAACAGTGGGCCAACGACTGGGTTGTCAGGGCTGCATGTGTGCCCATCAGAGATAGTCATATGGACAGAAAAACGGGATGGAAAGATGATTTTCCAACACCAAATAAATCCGCTTATGAAGCTAATTATGCACACAGATAGGAAAGAGCGCGTTGACAAATTGTGGTTTCTTACACTCCGAGCATCCACTTACTTGGTTATGCATATTAATAACGTGCTGGTTTAGTATTTGATACCCGTATTGCATTGTCACTTTTTAATCTCCCCATGACGGGTTGTTTTAAAAGACGACCAAGTAGGTTGTCAAATGGCTTACCTTTCCGAGCCCTTCATTAACACGCTGACCACAAGAAAGTCATTGAAGTACATCAACTGAGATCACTGATTAAACAAAGTGACGCAAACATGATCAGTGCTAGACATCCGGTTTATACAGGAGTCAAATGAAACTAAGTATACAGCCTCCGTGGCTGAATAAAACCAACACTGTAGAACATCTGCCTTATTTATTAGTCACAGTATTACTAACATGAAACGATACTCACAGGACTGATAGCCTTGATGAGTATTATGTGCCAAAGCAAACGTTAAATTACAATTCATAATAGATGGACTAGATGGTATATATTGTATCAGACCAAATGACTGTTTACTGGGCAAACTTTGAGATATATGCTCGCGAACGACTGCGTTGTTTACACTGTTATCCAGTAATTAACACGAGGTAATCGGTGGAAACAACAATGGTTAAACACGGCAAGATCAATTATTTTCTCCTCAAGAACAGACCAAGTTTTGCATACAGCAACAATGTGAACAACAATGTATACAAACTTGAATGGAGCAGACAAAAGACTGATATTACACGATTTATGCTCGAGCAGATTTCGCTGCATCTCTACCGGTGTTTAATGCAGACGAGTTAAAATGTACAAAATTCCA
>LUCH01003113.1:0-14809 GCA_013368495.1 Paragonimus heterotremus | reverse complement strand
GTTTCGTTGCCGTAAAGTAATACAGCCCTCACTGTTGTCTGATATACGCGACCCTTAAGCTTCAGAGAGATACTTCTCTGTTATCATAAGTGCATCAGAATAGTAAACACCGCCCTAGCCGTAGAACTACACGCTTCTATTTCATTCCCTACACCTCCGCCGCAGCCGCGGCTGATGCAGCTTCCCAGATACACAAACCAGTCAACAACTTCCATGACTTCATTATCTAATATTAAATCTACGTAATCACAGCAATCTTGCAGGAGCGCTTTGCCTTTCGAGGCTGCAAAGCGCATTCCAAAGTACTTAGAAGAACGCCAGATTGTGTTCAACGTTGCTTGTGCCGCTTGAAAGTTGTCAAACAGCAACACCTTATCGTCAGCATAATCAAGATCAGTCAGCCTTCCACCAAGTAGAAGGTCCACACCGGTATTATTTGATTGATGCAAACAGTCCTCCGTTATTTCATCCATGACGAAATTAAAAAAAATGATGAAAGGGGACAGCCTTGACGAACGCCGCTCATGGTGCTAAGACTGTCAGACAGCTCACCGTAAACCCTAATCTGAGCAGAAGTATGGGAATAAAGCGCCGACAGTATGTTCACATACTTAGTCGGAACACCCCTGCGTTTAAGCGACTCTAAAAGTGTAGATCGATCGAGAAATACGGCGATTGTTGGCTGGCGGTATACATGACGCTGCTCCAAGATTTGACGAAAGGTAAAAATATGATCTATACATCCCCGGCCAGGATGAAACCCTGTCTGTTCTTCCCTAATATTTAACTCCCGAACTGCAGTGAGTCGACGAAGTATAACGGAGACCAGAACCCTAGGAAAGACTGGGGTCGAACTAATTCACCTATGGTTTTCACAAGAGCTCCTGATACCTTTCTTGAATATAGGAACTATTATCGCGTGATCCCAGCATGGAGGAATGATTTCTGTCATCCATACAAGTTGTAACAGCTGAGTCAAGGCCTCAACTAACACCTATCCACCTTCTTTAAAAAGTAACGGCAGGAGATCATCTGAAAATAATTTATCGTTATCCTCATCGTTGACACCAGCGACAGAAATGAATCAGTCGACATAAAAATTCAAATGATATAAAACAACGGAACAAAAGAAAAGCCCCAGTTCAGAAATGACAGCAATACTCAGTCATTGTAAAGATTTGCGGTCGAATCAAAAGTCCAACGTCGAGGCGCTTACATCCTGCAAACAAACAACCGAGTTGTTCATGGAAGCAAGAGAGCATTTCGGTAACTTTTACTGCCTTATGCTCATACTACACGGACTGCCAACTTGAGGCTGAGTAACGGCTGAGCAACTAACGAAACCACTCGGCCAGAAAACACTAGATTTTCGTTATTTTGGAGATCACCTAAGTTTGTTTTTACTTTGTCGTGTTTTCAGCACAGATCATTGAAGGAAAGTTATTTCTAGGCGGAAAACGTACCACTTTATTCTTTTTAATGATGCAAAGCATCCCGAGATTACTGATAAGGGTAAATAATATTCCACTTTAAAATGAACACCATCCGACTAATTTCATAATGTAAGCAAGATTTTTCTACTAGGTACTTCTTTAAAAAAAAGGAAACCTTCGGAAGCACACAAGAACACTTAAGAATTTGAACACAAGCCTCCTGGAAGAGACATTAAAGCAGTCTTTTGCGGTCAAATCCAGTTTGTCTACGTGATCACAGCAGGATAAGTCACAAAAGTGAATAAAAAGTTCACGAACCCTTCTTGAAACTAGCGACAAGCCAAAATCTGACCTGTCTTCAACGCGGAAACCTAGTCTAATGTCTGTTCAGCTGACCTGAAAAATAGCACGATTCACTTCAGATTTTTTGCAAACGAAGCAAACAAAACGCTTGTCGCGATGGGTTTAAAGTGGACTTGCATAAGTGCATTTTTATGAAAGTCTAACTAGAAGGAAAGAACACAAAACCGAGGCTACTGACTGATGTCGGGACACGTGATAGTTAGTCATACGTCGAACTAACTAAACATCCTTCCATGACTTTATTCTTCAAGAATAACTAATTTTATCTATTAAAGCACGTCCTGGGAGACTGAAATGATCTCGTAAAAAACATTCACTTAATTAACGCCTTTATTTTTCCTAGAAGATAATTACTGTTAGAAAAAAATGCGGTGCCAACTGTCCTAGGCATTACAAGTGCTTTATAGTCAAAGCATATATCTAGCCAGCCGACTGTTTGGATGATGAGCACCGAGCTAACTGTATGAGAAAATAAAGCTGTTTTATTTGAACCAGTTAGTCACGCTCGCAATTATTCACAAAAGTGCCCTACTAAAAGTTGGTAGACATCAGCATTACCTATCGGTTCTCTACTGCAAAACGACAGCAACCGGAAATGTATGAGCAAGTAAATAAGACCAATAAGAGAATGTAGGAAAAAGAAAACATCAAACCAAATAAGAGGTGACACAAGTGTCAAGGTACAAGGAAGCCTATGGTATACAAATACCTGCCCGCAATATTGATTTGAGATGGTTCATCCCGACTGCCACTGCGAAACACAATAAACATGGACTGGTGTGAAGCACTGTATTCTCAAATGTTGAATCGCGATTAATAGGATGACTAACAGGAAACTGGCAATTGATGAATCTGGAAGTCTGCTTGCTCTCGATATGAAGAAATTAGATAGATCTATCACACTGCGAGCACAGCTTACCAAGTCTTCCTAGGTTTATTAAGGCCCAACGCAATAGATATATTTATTGCACACGCCAAGCGCTGCTGCCAATAGGTATGATTTAGCAAAAGGAGGTATGTGTTCCTAAAATGAAGGTTGACGACTCAAATCTCAGTCTGGCTATTTCGACCAGATGAATTTAATGAAGGACAAAATCGATTGTGAAGTGTCCAGTTTTAGAGCAAACACTAAGAGAATTTTAGATAAAAAACCGCTGGAGGGGTTATACATGATGTACTGCGTAAAGATGTATTACGATATCGCACAAGTCGAAATGCGCGGACGTGATCATGTAGAAATTCGAAATAAAAAACAGCACCGGATTCGGCTTACAAGTTTGGAATGTGATAAAATGGAAGATAAGAACCACAAAGACACCCTCAGTGCGGGCCGGAAACACTCTCAGTGAAACACAACTAACTTATGGTAGTGCTATTGCCCACTTGGCAGTCATCCAGGTAGTAGCATTAATGCTGCATTGATACAGATGTACTTTTCAATATGTTCTGTGTAAGCTCTTTGGGTTTTCGCAAGACACTTCAGCATAGAGTGAAGCAATGACACTTCACGTGAAACATGTATGGTTTTAGTGCCAAAGCAGATACTCCAGATGTTTCAAAAGGCTGACTAACGTGAGGCTCTGTTAGGTGGCTATAGGTGCACAGAATTTCTAATGAAGAACGAATGGGACAAGGTCTCATGGTGTTCTGAGCCGATGACTCAAATCTCTGGGTCTCTGAGATTTTTGAAACATTATTCACTGCATCAAAACGACAAGAAGATATACCCTGCAAAGTGTAAGCATTTCGTTTATTTCTTCAGTCCATTAGGCAAAAATTCACTTATTTAGCCTCAGTGCATGGTAACAAAACAATGAAATGAATTAACGTCACATGGGTTTAATCAGGGTAGGAGTTATAAGCAAGTGAGCTACAATGAAGCAATGGACAGAAAGATGCCTTGATGAAAATGATGATAAGGAACGTGAAAGCGGAAGTAAGTAAGAAAAACCAGTACTGAACAAAACGGTTAAAAGTCGAGGCCACCAGTTAAAACGAACTCAAACGTTATGCTATAAACTAACCTGCTGAGAGCAACAAATTACCTTCAAAATGACGGTTACCTATGTGTAAGCAAGAAGTGGACCATATTCTACTCACATTGTGTTTGACACTCAAATGGAATAGGTTACCTTGGAGGCAGATTTGGGGATGTCACTGGATTATCCTACTGGTATTACTACAAGTGCAATCGTTAGTGGGGAATTTGAGACGGCATGATATTTCAATTTTCATACCCTCGTCAACAAAGTACAGCGATAGACGCCATTCCATTTTGATCTATAAGGGGTTTCACAGCTGTAAGTTAATGGGTAGCTTGCCAGTTCATTCGTCCTAGATACCACGTGCACTTATGATCGGCCATTAAAACGTCAGCTTACTCTATTTGTCCTTAGGGTTGCCACTGTGTGATCCATCATGAACGCTGGAAGTGGAGTGCTGTTGTTTCGCTTCACGCTGAAATGTTGGGTTGAGGCTCGTGGAAGCTAGATCAAGCATAGGACAAGATGCACCGAAAGCACAACTATGCGGAAAACTATTGCACAAGGAATGTTATTAGCCGGGTATCTAGAATGACTTTAAATGATACATTACGTAAAGAAATAAAGTGGTTACTAGGTCTTTCGGGTTTTACATGTTGCATATAAACGTACTGACTGTTTTATGCGTAATCAGACCGGCTGATGATGGATGAAAGAAAAAAAGAATGTTCTTAGACTTGGTTCAATAGCAATTATGTGATATTAGGAAGGCGAAAACAGCGTCACAAAGCACAGCAATGCGATAAACCATCCAAAGAGATTAGATAAGTTACTGCCTTTTGACAGTAACATTCAGATCCATTCTTCTAATCAGGTTACACGTATATGTTCACTATTTTCACTTTGCTGCCATGAACATCATGTCTGGCGGAAGACTGACTGATCTTGATTATCCCGACAAGAAAATGTTGTTTGACAACCTTAAAGTAGTATCAAAATTGCTACAAGCTGGCTTACACAATGCTAACCATTTTAGAATGAGCTTTATAACATCAAAGAGCTAGGTGATTCTAACAGACTGCTGTGATTAAGTAAAGATAATGTTGAGTAATGAAGTTTTGAAGGCCGGTTTGTTTACTTCGGAAGTTGCACCATTAGAGGCGGAGGTGTCAAGAAGGAGTAGTGCGTATCTCTGAGGCTAGAGTGATACGCGCTGAACTAGAACACATATGGCGACAGGTCATCTCTCCAAGACTTAAGGGTTGTTTACGTAGGTTGGCAGTAACCGCTGTACTATTTTACGGCCACAAAACTTGGCCGCTCAGGCTAGAAGACGTGGACTGTTCTGAGGTATCTGACCGACGTTGTCTGCGTCTGATCGCTCGCATCGGATGGTACCCCTGAGTAAACAACGGAAAAGTTGAGAAACGGTATTCGGTTATGAATTTTAAGCGAATAATTGTGTTCAGGTCTTACATTTACACAGAGTTAGGAAGGTAGGTCTTGTATTAAGGATGCCAGCTAGTCGTCTGCCACACCGAACACTGTTTGCCGATACTGCGACCGACTGGCAAACAGTGCGAAATGGACATGTGATGACCTGGCCTAGATAAATGATGTCGTTCCACAAGGGGTTGGCCATCGTAGCTCTGGTTGGTCTTCCGATCGAGGGATCGTGCGACTCGCACAGTCCGTAGCCGAGGACGGTAAGTTAAGTGGTGGATATTCGGGCTCAGTAGCGTGAATATTCCCCTTGTTTGGTTGAGTTGTCTAACCGTCTAATGTACAATTATTGACGCGCGGTAGTGAAAACTGTAAGAAAGCTGTCTTGCTGATAACACCCCGCTTCCACTTAAGACTCGGCTGTTCGTTTGTACGGTGTGGGTGATAGATATCTGAATCTAAACGTAGTTACTTTTAGTAATTAGGTCCCATCCACTTCTCATTTGTTTCTTCTTCTTCTGAGTAACCTCTTCCTGGCTTACCGTTCTCTTCAGGTTTTGCATAGAAGTTAGGCTCGAGTGATGACTACTGATGTACTGTTTTTAATGTAGATGATGAGTACGCTTTTGCTATGATCAAATATCAGGAGGACAGTTGAGCCGTATTCAGCCTTTAAACGACAAGTTGTTTGGTGTAATAGAAGTTGTATGTTGTCAGACCTTCTATATCTTGATAGGCGTTGTTGCGGCAACTGCGAGTCGAACCAACACTCAGAGTATTCTGTACCTTTTAGCATATCTGTTTCCATTTTGGGCACAAGGTTTTCCATTACGTGCAAAAGCAAATCACTTTGGTGCATTGGAATTTCCACTTTAGAATCTTGGTCGTGACGACAAGAACGCGATTGGTCCAACTAACCGGAAGGGACAACCAATCTTAATTAGAGCACTTTGCATTGGTTACTTTGATAGGAGAAGTGGTCCGGGTTATTCGAGGGGTGTCGACGGCTTTGCCTAATGAGAACGGGGTTAGTGGTCAAAGTGGAGCACAGATCATCTGACCTTGTCCATACTAATTCATCAAACTGTGGACCGTATTGGTTCCTTTGACAGGTAAGGGGTTGCGAGTGGTTAGGAGTGTCTGTGGCTCTCACGTCCAACAGGAGTGAGGTTGTCAGGGTACCACCTGATAATTGGTACTGGATGACGACACACGCTTAATTCTCGAACTAACCTGGTGAGGGGTGTCACCGAAGAAATTTCATATTGTCTCTGCCTCGTATTGGTAGAAAGACATGAATGTTGAAGTGTAACGACAGGCATGTTGTGAGTCTTCTCTGTCCCTTGTTGCCAAACGACTCCCAGTCCAACAGTTACGTCAGAATGACACAATAACTCGACTGGTGTTGTTCGGTTGACCTCGGACATGGCGATCGTGAATGTTTTAGTTTTGCAACCGTTACGAGGTAGCAACGTAATATGAACTTCGCACGGTGACACCGTTCACCCCGTGGTTGTCAGGTCAGTTCGATAAAGAAGCTTGTGTAATTCCCCAGTATCACTTAGTAAATGGTGCCCTGGCAACTAGGTCTGATGTTTGGTTGACTTCTCTTGGATTTGCCATCTGAACTCAAAAATAATCAATCAACCGGACCCCAGGATCAGTTAGAACGGTGCTGGGCTGGCCGTTATATACAAAAGAAGACAACGTCGATCGGACTGTCAGGCCAATCTGCCCTATATTTCATTGTACCTAGTTGTGGGAGGCGTCACCACTGATCGTGGGAATATTTTGAGATACGTAATCTCGCTGCTACCTTCAAACCGTTGATATGTCCTGCTTTTTCCACTGGTCTCAGATAGTATAAGGTTCGTAACTAATGGTTTCATGGGCTGATTATTAATTGAAGACATGATAGTTGCACAACAGGATTGACTGCAGTCGAATAAATTAACACTTTAACCAACAGAATTGACGTAGTCCAACCTCGTTTAGTATTTGAAGAAATCAGAGGCCACACGTCTTATTCGCTGATACCTTTCATGGTTCGGTTCCTTCCCTCATCTTGCTGTTAACTCTGTTTGAGCTGTATATCGGTTCCAGAGGAAAAATATCTGCCACTCTATATGATAATGATTTCAATTCTCTGTTCAATAGTTACACTTTTTTCGCGTAGCCACACAAAATGACTTGCCTCAGCTGGCTAACCGGTCCAGTATGTTGTCATTAACACATAACATATACAACCACACTATTTCATTTAACCGATCGAGTGAACTAATGTAGTCTCCCTAATTGTTACTTGCATTTCCACACCTTCGATCCTCCCAAGGTCGTGGTCACTAAAACCCAGTGGTTGCATTTATTCGCACGTATACACTATCCATTCACGTGAACAGCACTTTGAGGAAAACTGCAAGAATACATTTTTGTATTTAATAGCTCATTTGCGAGTTGGTCATTCCGCTTATCACAAACTCATTGGAGTTCGTAGATCAATACGGATGAATGGGAACAGCCACCATTTTTTTGAATTTAGCCCATCAATCATGCTACTTTTAAAACCCGTGAAGCATTGTTTCAACGTTTTCCGTCGCAGACATTTCCAACGCGTAAAGTATGCGGATAGCTCGGTTGTTCTTAGCCGCCAAAACAAAAAAGGAAAACTTACGTAATCCAGACACACTCATAGGTCATGCATTAGTTTAATCAGGGTTAGTTTCCAAAAAGTAGGAGATACAAAACCAATCTGTGATTGCTCTGAATACAGCAATCTTCGTTCACCGAGATGTGCGTTTACGTTTATTACCCCATCGTTTCATTATTCACCGCCTGCATTAAGCATCGTTCGGCATGACCAACAAAGCTAGCGCAGTGGTGCCCGATGACTTTGCACATAGCAGAGGTGACTATTCTTTCCAGGGCCCCTGTTGACTTTACACACTCTGAGGATCGCGTGGTGCACCTGCAGTTGCCTTCTAACTCTTGCTTTCACCACGCTCCAAACATTTCCAATCGTATTCGACATTAGTAAATAGGGTGCCCGTCGCAACAGTTGTACTCCATTGTATAATTCTTCGGCAAACACTTTCCAGAGCAGTGTGACACGGTGCGTTGTCGCATATCAGAACAATGTCTTAAATGAGTGTACTGATCTTCATCTGATCTAGCAGGGTTCGCAGTCAGCCTTTGCAATAGCTACTGTTTTATACTCCCCGCCTCGTCGTATAGCCTACTATCGAGCTTGATGTCATAGCTCCATTCAAATGAGATTTACGACCTCGGCTGTTTGTTACAGAGACGCATCCTCTCGTTTATTTTAGTGAACGTCCCACTGACCTCCTGCAGAACAAACTGAAGTTTGTCTCATCTATCCAACAAATAGTCTTTGAATTGGCATAACACTCAATCAATCGGTATGCCAACAGTCGCTGTACTTCTAAATTCTCACTTGAGATCATGCCAACAGGTAGTTGACACAGCCTATTGACAGGTATGTACCGGCCATTCAAGTATCGATTAGTCGTTTGGATTGATAAATCCTTCTCAATCTCAGCGGTGACACTCAATTTCAAAGGCTGCACTGCAGTCGTTGTGTATACGCAAATATACTCCAACAACATATCGATTTCATATTCTGTCAGAATCTTGCTTCTAGGTTCTTTGCGAGGCTGAGCTTCATAACTGATGCAATCCACAGGAAGCGGTATTACACTTGATTCCGTTCAGAAGGGCAACCGTGCGTCAGTCCTCGCCCCTTTCGAATGCTCCGATAATACGTCTGCATGTTTTGGGACTAATACGAGTATATTTGCGTCCGACAGCCATGTATATAAAAGAACTGATGAAAGTGTTCTCACAAACTGGTCGACTCTCACATTACAATTTGAAGTCTTCCACAACCCTAAGCCGCACTCCTACTAAACGTGAGAGCCACAGACACTCCTAACCACTCGCAACCCCTTACCTGTCAAAGGAACCAATACGGTCCACAGTTTGACGAATTAGTATGGACAAGGTCAGATGATCTGTGCTCCACTTTGACCACTAACCCCGTTCTCATTAGGCAAAGCCGTCGACACCCCTCGAGTAACCCGGACCACTTCTCCTATCAAAGTAACCAATGCAAAGTGCTCTAATTAAGATTGGTTGTCCCTTCCGGTTAGTTGGACCAATCGCGTTCTTGTCGTCACGTCCAAGATTCTAACGTGGAAATTCCAATGCACCAAAGTGATTTGCTTTTGCACGTAATGGAAAACCTTGTGCCCAAAATGGAAACAGATATGCTAAAAGGTATAGCTGGTATTGTCCCTGCTGTAACCGGATGTCTGTATTGTGCGAAGTTGATTATCGCACCGACGAAACGTACGAAAAACCAGTAAGAAAGTATATGCCAGTGGTTTGCACGCTGACGATTTCGGATCTAAGCTGGACAATGTGATGCGTATGACCAGAAGAACAAAAGTGACAAGCATTTTCTTAATGGCGGGAAAGACCAGTGCTCTTATGAATTAAGTAGGGGATTTTGTGCCACTGCGAGCTGTTCAATTCTAGGCAAGAGCAGTAACGGAAACTAGAATCCAGCATGAAACCAAGTGTCTAGTAGTCTACTTTGTTGCCACCGAGCTACCGTGTGTCCTGTAGATAGACCAACTCAAGATGATCAAGTAGAAAACAAAATTATGTATAATTGGGGACGACAAAGCCCTGTGTTATTAATGTTAGAGACCTTAATCTGTAACATGGAGACCATACCGCTGAAGCTCAGTATTACTGACAAAAGCATCAAGTGTTATGTGTGCAAATGTGCTTGAAGGTGGACAGTCGCAATGATCCAATACCGGAATGAACCCAATGTCATAGGCCGGAACATTGCTAGCATAATGATACAGCGTGGTTGACTCAACATATTTACTTTAGGTAACTTCCCAGAGAAATAAAGTGATAAACATGAAATTGACCCTTGATTCTTCCAACATTTTATACATAATCATTAGAAAATATGGACAAAATGAGTCTGAAATCATTCCGGAAGCCTAGGTAGGAAAAAAGGCCCGCTCAAAAGTGTCAATAAACGTGAAACATACGCAGACTTATACTTAGCATTGACTGGCATTGAGTATATAAAGGTTCAGGCTGTCCTGAGTCTTAACACTAATCCGCACGACAAACAAAATATGGTAAAATAATTTTCAAGAGTCAATAGTTAAAAGGATTCAGACTTTACAGTGACAGTGACACGTTGACAGTCCAGAGGGCATTACAAGCCAGCGATATGGATTATCACATATTACCGTACATGGTGGGCAGCACTTAACAGCCTTGTTGAACAAGGCGCTTTCATTCTCCATAGTTTGTGTAAAGGTCATTGCTTGAGTGAATTTCGATCGCTTTCACCTGTCATCAGCTTCGCTAACAAATATATTGTGAAAAGTTCACCTCGCCCAACTACTGAGTATGTGACTCAGCAGGCAAAGATTGCATAAATTCCCACAGTGAAGAAACTAGATCACTTGCAGATATTTTATCAACGAAGTACGTGTTACACCCCTCTATTTCACCAGCAAAGGGGTTTAAAAAAATGGGCGGAAAAGTTAGATTTATGTAAAAGAATGAACCCCTTCAGTTATTCGGTAGATGGAGATGGATACCATTGGGATTCTTGTCAATGTACGACAGACATCCAATTTTAGTAAGCCATCTCAAGTACTCTTTATCAATGTCGTAGCCTACTGAAGTAAAGCGAGGGACAAACCATTGAGGACTGTTAGTAAAAAAATGTGCATATTTGCGGCTTGGAAGCTTGACGAGTCAGCCTAGTAAGGGAGGTGTTAGGAAAGGCAGCGGTCAGCACGTTTTGGCAGAATGAAGGTCGTTGTTTTTTGATTAAATTGTCTGTAAAGTTAACAAAATAGCGAGGCTTGGAAGTAAAGCCATCTCATTCGTCTCTGCAATCTAGTCCTTTATGTGTAAAGCTCAGAATTCCGAGACTAGGGCATTTTTTGTTTGGATGCACTGATTTTACTGATCAGGCCCTGCCCCTCATCTTTTTTTAATCTCACACTGGGATTACTTATATTCGCAATGGTATGACAGTTGATGGCATACTGTTATGTGGAGTTTTTATCTTCGGACGTATGTCTCACCTGACGGTTGTGTTGAATAAGAAGCCTTTCTATCCAACTCTAAATTTCGATTGGAGTTTTCCAAATTGAGGCATCTCAAGCACCAGTGTGACATGTATCTCGTTAAAAGACGGTATGTACACCCATGAATGCGACACAGCTCTACTGATGTAAAATTTTTCGCTTCACATCGACGACATTCGTGCGGAATCTGCTTCTGACACTCAGTGTCTTCATGACAATATTTGTGTGGTGGCAGCACTGAGTAATCAGTGAAACACGGTGATCTGGGTTGTCATCCTTGATAGAGGTAATTTCATTCCATCAGTTAGAACGGCTCGGACACTCTTCACACGCCTAATCATAGCCTACCAACATTTTTTCTCCTTTACGCACTAGGTCTGACCGAATCAAACAACACAGTCTACAATCTAGGATTTGACATAGGGGTATGAATAATATATTAAGTTTTGGCTTTGTAGGTAATACCCAGCTTCTTGGCTTAAGTCCAAAAGATATTGAGTGTCAACGGTCAAAATTATTGAGGGACATGACGGGAAGCTTTAACCAGTTGCAGCAATATAGCAGTGTAGCGACCTGGAGATTTCACTAGCCTGTTAGCGGTATGATGCGTAAAGTAGTTCCAAAACTCATAGTTGCATACCGTACTTAGGCTAATAAGAAAGTTCGCATGATATATGCTGTCCGATTGTTTGTCTGCATGCCATGTGACGGTGTGGTGCGAATCCGAATCACATACATTTCCAGTCTACTTGCTCGTCGATGGCCGGTCTATAGCCTCTCTAGCCAGTTTGTGTGTTTTTACCATTTATAGTGCTATAAGAAACCTTCTGTATACTTTATCGAATAAACATTCGATCTCTACTCTGAAAGGTCTTCTCACATTTTGCGCCTTATAAATTCGTACCTGGGAAAACGACTCAGTGCGCCGTGGACGAAAGTAACGCGCGTTCTCATGACCACATACTACTTGAAGCCCTTTCAAAGGAATGTTGAATCGAAATCACAAAAAAAGTAAGGGGAGTTGAGTTCAGTGAAAAAACAAATAACGTTTTTTGCTATCTTCATACTTATTTGTTAAAATGCTTTTTCTCTTGTATTCTTCCAACAATTTTTCTATTTACTGCGTTTTTTCTGTATTTTTGAAGTGGTGCTCAGTTTGGCTTCAGACTAATGTGTAAGACACATGCTTAGATACACACGTTGGAAAATGGAGTGGCCCATTCTATCAATACATGTCACCAACTTTAGGTAGTGCCAACTGTATTGTTGCTGTTGGAGACCGAAGGGAAAAATCTATCTTGTTCAAGGTCTCGTAAATTTAAAGTACAAGTCAGTGAATAAACTTAAGGGCTTGCGGTGTTCCAGAAAGAGTTGACGGGTTGGCTTCGCTCGAATGAACCAAAGTGAAATATTACGGACCAATGATATTGAATACAAAATAGTTGATGAAAAACTGACACGGATAAGCAATAAACCAACCTAAAAACCTCAAATCCTCCCTTACAAGTGGAGATTTCTCTCCACGCTTGGAAAGAGTGAAAAAATTATGCAGAAGACGCTTAGTCACAAATATTTTCTCATCTTACATAAAACAAGTAAGCGACGGAATATGCCGGGAATATCATTTATGCACCACTTAGCAGAACTTCCTACATCAAGATCTCTCTCAAATTAATAACACTGAAAAGAATAATCAAATACTTACCTGTCCATACATCCGAAAAGCGACCGCGACCCAGAAATTCTTGCAGAGTGACTTGCCTGCCTATAGTCCACTGAAGCAAATGAGGGCAATCTGACTTAGAGTTATGTATTACTGTAGTGTCACCCGGACTCTCAGCCGCCCTTGTCAGGTTTGTGGATGTGGTCTGTGAAGTAGATCCACTGATACCAGCTGGATATTTCATAGTATCCAAGTTGTTTTTCGACTTTATAAGACTATTGGTAATTGACACAGCAGTATTTTTTCTTGAGTTCCTCAGATGATAGTGTGGGGATGGATACCACAATACAGACTGATATGCTTTTAATTGATCTTTCCGCAATCGACGTTTGTAATAGAGGTAAACGCCAATCACCGTTAACAAAAGAACAAAAGCGACAACACTAAATGCAACAATGAACACCAGATTGTAGAAACTTGTGGGTTTGAACGCTAAATACTTTAGCCGATCGTTATTAAGAGGTGCGTCATAAATCACTTTTTCTCCCTTAAGAAGATTTGGACCAATATTGAGTTTGGAATTGATACGCTGACGGTTGTCGCGAGCTAAATTTTTGTCTAACAAGCGCTGGTTCCTTACAGCCACTTTATACGCATCCAAGTCGGTAGAGTGATGGAAAAAATTAGGAACAAGTTCTGCATTGCAGAAGTCAGAGGAGTTGCAACACGCAATTGCTCTCGGTATAGAATGGTTGACGAAATGTCCATTACATGACAAAGTTGCTTCGGGGTACGAGGATAAACAACCGTAACGAACACGGATGAAGCGATCCACGTTGTCATAGTCAATCAAGGCTGTCGAAGACTGTTCATGTGAATTTACTACTTCATTGTCCGATTTTAGGTTACTGGAAGTCGAATAATTGGTTCGGTCGACGTCAGACGACTGGGCGCGACGAAGTCTTCTGACGGCAGAGTACGACGCAGTGGAAGGCGGTAAATGCACATACTTCACAGTGTAACAACGACCTTTTGATGTTGTAACACAGTGACCAAACTTCTGAAGAGATGAGTTCAACCCACTTTCTGACAACTGACGATTGGAGCTAAATAAACAATTATTATGGTCATTGCAGAGGCAATTCAAAGGTTTATCGTGGGATCCTTTAGAATTGTCCAGAAGCTCTTGGGAATAACGAAACATGATTAGAAGGGCAGATCCATTCGTATGCAAAGGGTAGTTTTAGGGGTTCCTTCTAGGAATGTCCGTATCTATATACATATATATGCACGTCCAATGTGAGAGAGACCTAATCAGTACCACGACAGAAAGTGAACGATTCACACATATAAAGGTGTTCCTGAAACCTAAATGTCCAACTGACAGTTGGTCAGCAAAAGCGGCAAATACTACCGCAACCGTAGCGTGCGCTGATATTAGTTATCGTGCAAGTCTTTTCAACCGGAGCATTCAAACAAATTTGGACCGTTGCGATGACTAAGGAAATATTCATTCAAAAACATTTGTGTAAATAATCATGTCCGGTTATTACACCTGCAGTATTCGATTAACGTTCTTAAAGTCCTAAAATTCATTTGAGCATGATTCACTTTCAGCGATTCAGTGATTGATACACGGGTTCGAGGCAGAGGCCCAAGGGTCCCGGATCCAGTCGGTTTTTCTTCTTCAATATCAAGCGGGCGTCTGTCGATCTGGAGGGCATTCATGGAAAACAGGGTGTAGCACCGCTCTTGGGAATTACTGTAAATATCACA
>LUCH01003112.1:40196-74661 GCA_013368495.1 Paragonimus heterotremus | reverse complement strand
AAGCACATAACAACTCCCAGGAATACTAAGTGAATGAGGTTCAGAGGGAATTGCGATACCGTGTCAATAAGAAGTTCAGTTAAATGAGTTAAACCGATGTGATTTTCATCGTCAAGTTGTCTCCGAAAACTGGAATTCGTCCTCAGTTCTCTCACAGATGCCGAAAAAGCTATTCTTCTACTTTTATAGTACACACCTCTCTGTGTGCACTTGTCGCAGCCGTGGTGGCCGTTGTGACCTTTGACTTTACGCATCAGGCAATGAGCGGGTGTGTCAAAAATAATGGACTGAAGCGTCGCAAATACCGTTATTCCGAGCGCTTCTAGATAGGCCCCATTCGTCAGAATGTCTTTGGTCTGTGTGACAATTCCACCCGTATATACGTCTAAAGGCTACGGACGGCCACCGCCACAGTACGATCCAATCACAAATGGACAGTTAACAAACAGCCGAGTAATACGACCACGTATGTGTCACATCTCAGTGCCTGGGTAGTAGAGAAGAGGCAGCCCATCGACGTTAACTTGCGTGATTAAACGGTCACCGTCTATGGGCTGGTGCTTTTTATGTACAATTTGTAGACAGTTGTGGAGTCCAATGTGTATGCACAAACCCTCGAGAAGCGTCTTCTTTGGGCAGGTTTTTGGGATGTTGCGCAAAGTTCTCGGATCCAAAGGCAAGTCACGTACGAGCGGCTTCAGTAACGTGATTAATAGCTACAAACCAGCGGCCGTGAGCGAATTCGCGTGGATGGAGAATAATCTCACTTCGTCAGAAATAGATGAGGCTGTTACCGTAGTACTCACTACAACGATTGAATATGTTGACAGCAGAATCCACACGAACCGTTAGGATTGCGTATTGTCTCAGAAGATGAGACTGGAAACATATCCTTCGCCATCTGGTCATCTTCGTCATCTGCAATTTAAAATAGGCATAACAAAATAAAGAACTAACGGGCTTCCCTGATGAAACACTTCCACTCTCCAAGGTGTTAGGGACAGTAATGGGGGCAACACCGACAATGGTGTTGTCAAGTCATAGACGTTCCCGCGGTATTCGACGATACGGTACGACAACACAACCTTCGCCCGGAACCCGTGGTGCGTCAAAGGTTTGTTAACCAGATGGCTTCAGTGAGTATGAAAATAAAAAAATCGAACACCTAGGTGAAAATTAGTCTTCAAGTCAATCTTTAGCATGTTTTCACTGAACAATAGAAGTAGGTTATATCACACAAACATTCAGAGTGACATGACATATTGTTATCTAGGATTATCCGCAAAATTTTAAAGAAAACAACAATGTGGAAGGCAACTAAACCAGAGGAACGTGACAATCAAATGACCCAGAGCTATCGACCTAGCCTGGATGAATAAAATTTACCTTCAAATGACAGCCGACTATTCCGTAATCAAATATCTATCTATTGCAGTAAGAAATACCATTCTTAGATTGTTTGTAATCATTATTCAACCACAAAAGTAGTTCCATGATAATGTGTCATTCACAGAAGTTTCTCATCTTTGGTTGGTCAATAGGGTAGAAAAGACAGGCCAACACCTGGCCTACTTTTGGCCAACCTGGCCGAGTTGACGATGTATTTATTGGGTTGCTCCAACGATCGAAAAAGTAACAATCCGCGATGTTCCGACATTGCGTTGGGGAAGGAGGCAAACAGATGCTGATCAATTTGAGTTTTGTCGACTACATAGATGAGAAAGACCTGAGTACGGTAATCAGTAGGTTCCCAGTCAGCACATGGGACGCTCACAGGACGGTCGACTGTCTCCTGAGTATCCTGCCGGACGGTCACCGATAAAAGCTCCCTGGAAGCGTAAACAACCAATTAACTGTTGAATACACATAGAACGTTAAATGAGATACATTAAGGACGGAATTGGTGGACATTGTTTGTCAGGAGAAACTTGTTTGTCACCGTCTAATGTAAATACTCTGCTGCTCGCGAGTTTTAAAATCGCACCATGTAATAGCTGCTCGTACTGCTTAATGCTCCGGTGACGCCGAAGAAGGCTCTACAGGGGGTTATGATAAGCTCAGTATGTTTAACGATGAAATACAAGCAATTTGTATGTTGTTAATCATGTACAAATGGTGGCGTGAGATTAGTATCCGCCTTTGTTGGAACGTGCATTAACACACGCCAAGGTTGAAGGTTACTAATCTACTTTTTATAACTAAAGAAATGATAGTGCAGTTAGCTTAGAAGGAACGCCGTGTGATTGGTAGACTTCACTTTTCTATTTACGAAAGTGGAATTTTGAACGCATTGTGGATCATGTTTGAATTTTGTACAAGTTTAGCAGGGCATTTCCAGACTGCCTGAAATGAACTAGCAAGTGGCTGTGTTATTATTTGAATGCTCGGAAAGAATACTAAAAGACTGTTATGTTTCACTTTTGCTGTATCTCTATTACTTGCAAAGATATAGAATTTCAAACATACATTCGTGAAACTTGTATTATTATGGCTCAGGTTTGAAGTTTGTACAAGTTCAGGATGACGAATTGGGGTCATTGGACATGAACTGGCAAATATCCGTAGCATTATTGGAATGCCTTGAAAAAATACTGTAAGATCGTTATGTTGCACTTTTGCTATATCTGAAGTATTTACGGAGATATGTCATTTCAAAAGTATTCTTGCAACTGTATCTTCCATTGTAGCACGACCGTTCCCTGAGTGATCTCTGAGCGTACCCTGAGTGTCCCCCGATCGTCCCTTGAGTTATCCCTCAGTACTCAAGGGAGACACTTTGAGAACACTCAGGGAACGGTCGGAGAAAATGCGCGCGCAGCTGCTTTAAACCATTATATCAAATACCGCATATTTCCTGTTTGCCTACGGTGCTCAAGTGCTTCATACAACAACTTATCCTCGCATATTTAGTTCGATTCAGCGTGAGAAGTTGATGAGGCACATAGGCAAAGAAAAATTATATTTAACGAAATATTTACATCAACATTCGCATGACGTTGACTGGTACGTAATCGGAATCACGGCGCAAAAATGTCATTGATGGGATCGTTGGCTTGTTTAATTGCTCGTAATCTGGCTATCTGAATCCATCGCCAAATGGCTCCTTTCACGTCTGCTTGTGATACGCCAGGATAAGCCTTTCTCATGACGGATTCTGCATCCGTAAAGTGAAAACCCGTTGTAATTGAACACGCTAATAATGGCTGCAGTTAAAGGTGAAGAGGCGATCGACACGTGGTTGTTCACTTCCCTTCAGTTGATAGTTTTTGCGATGTCATCGGTAAGTAATGTTCCCATTACATTACGAGCACATTCACCCATGGATGTATCACCAACGCTTATGAGAAAGGTTGCCCGAGGGCCATGAATGTGAAAAATGGAACATACCAGCTGGTGGTATACTTCGGCATCCTCCAACTTCATGTTTAGCAAATGCATGTCTCCTGTGGATTGCACTGGGAATCGCACCGGAAACGACGCGGATGTTAGTGGACCGCCGATAGCATATTGGAATCGCAGCGCCTTTATTTCCAGCCGTAAGGCATGCACTTCCTTCCGCATTCTGATGTTTTGGAGAGCTACGTTCCCCATTGCATCTGTTTAAATAGTGAATATTTTTGTCATACGGGCTTACTTTTCAACTCTCTCACCTCATTTGCAATTTCGTTTTTGCATGCTGCTTCATGGTGTGCAAACTGACGGACTAATGATGGTCGGGCTAAATGATGTTCACACGAAATTCCATCGGTGACAAACGTAGAAGCAAGACAGCTGGGGAAAGTTGGCAGATTCTCCACTGATCTAAATGGGCGCCGTTCTGCAGATGCTGCTTCATGCGACATATTCTCCAATGGGGGTAGCGGTGGAGGATAATCAACGTCGACGAGATAAACCGTTGATTGTCGTTTTTCCTCGATTTCGTAAGTGAAATTGGAACGTACGACTGCTTGTCCGCAATGATTATACAACAAGATTTCACGTTACCTTTTGCGTTTGCCACGATCAGCCATTATATTGGTGGCGTCAGACGATGGTATGTCTTATAATTGCTCCAGGACCCTTTGGTACTTGTATGCCAAGTGCAAGCCATCAAGGAAGTGTTGAAAAAATCGATGGCGCACATCTGTTTCTCGGTGCATTTTGACTTTGTACAGCTTTTAGCCAGTGGGCGCAGCCATGCCACCCGACAACAACTTATGATGTTCCGTGGATGCTATTCCTGGCCAAAGTGTGAACCCTGGCCGCGTAATCCACGATTTGTTCACTATTATCAGGCTGTCATCCTCGAACTCGACAACCTGATAAATCTGAAAAGAGGACGGTTAAATGCTGAAAGTGCTGCATTAATTGTAATGAAAATGGTACGACATTCAGCAGGAAATATTTTTGAAGCACATTTCCAACTGTGCATGATCGGGTAAAATACAACACTGTCTTTGGGCGGTAGCAATAACCCTTTACTCTGAATAAGTTCGCGGCCCACGCAACGGGTAGAGGCGTAAATATAGGAGCAATTGAAAATATACAACGTGCTTGACGGCAAAATATTGTCAAAAAATTGCTACAGGTTGCAAAAGGTTGTATGAAAACGCATCTACCAACCGAAGCGCTTATAACTGCTGGTAATCCATCCACCAAAACTACGTTGTTCGGTTTGACATTGCTGTACATCACACTTCCGTGAACGAATTGACCTTTTTCCTTCGCCGCCACTGGAATGACCGTTGTCTGTGCATCATCCATTACTGCATCGTCTTTCGGAAGCTGTCATTGCATCCTTTCCGTTATGCGTCTAAAAATTTGTGAGGCAGGCATATTTGGAGATCGCACAAACCCGCGCAAAGTTCGTGTTTATGACTTAAATGAGAACGCAGAATAAGAGTCAAGCGGTCCATGCAATCTAACGTCTGCACATAGATGGCTGGCACAGTGGAAGATAAACACAAGTTCGGACTCACCATAGAGACCGGCAAACTGAACCAACGTTTTCCGTAGCAGTGCTTTCACGTAATCCACACACTGAATAGATCACTCTCGGCAACATAGTAAGTAGATGGATAGGGAAAACTTTAAGAAATTTTCATAGATTTTGGCGCCCACTATTCCTTTTAGTGCCAAAGGGCCGATGTACAACAAGAACTGACGAAAATCAGTAGCCTTCCATCGGTCACGGTCCACCAAGGATCGACATCTCCTGGTGGAATCACAAGCCAGAGAACCTCTGAGTCTCATTATTCTATTGTTTAACTGGTTCATCTGCGATGATCCTAGACGAATTCTCCGTTTCGTTGAACCTGCTCTCCATGGATTCAAGAAACGCTTCATCATGCCCAGACACACTATACGCATGTAATCCAGCGGAAAGCTGGAAATCATATCCACGTTTAATCCCTCGAAAGGAGACTGACCAACATGATGTTCTTCTTGGCGTCGGATCCTGAAATCGATATCCGTTCGTAAGCGACATGTGTTTAATTCGAACGTCATTTTCTTGTCGACGTACACTCCCGGTGCCGTACATTTTTCGCGGCAATAATAACCCGTATGAGTTTTTACCTGACGAATGAAAGTTCTAGCCGGTGCATCACCATCAGGGTTATACGTTGGCAGCATCAAACCATCCTTCAATAAAAGCAACAAACCTTCAATTAAACTATCAAGATATTCGTCTACATTCAAATGTTTAGATAAACCACAGAATAATCCCACGAAAGACGGAGGTGTTGAAGGGGCTGTCAATCTTCCGAGTATGGGCCACGATTGTAAATGTGAACTGTTGAAAAGGGTAACGCCACCGACGTGCAGTTGAAGCCGGAGAACTTGCAAGTCATCCGGTAACCGTCCATGTAGAGCATGGCTTATGCAATCCTTCAAACCAAAGTGAACATACTCCCCACGCTCGATAAATGCGGAAGCGCACTATTGTGGTATTCTCAATAGAGTACGTGCATCCGACGGCAACTCGAGCATTATTTTCCTTGAGTGACAGAGCATAATTCTGACGGATTTCAAAGACAAACGAGCCTCAACAGCGATCGAGCGAACAATTTCCGTGGCTGTCCTTTTCTCCTTGTTGGTAATAATGACGTTATTGTCTGAAACGCAGATAGTAATAATGTTTAATGACATGGTTACATGCCTGCATCCTGTCCCGTAGAAGGGTTTCCCATGATCACTGATGGGTTGACGGCCGAAGTTGTAGTCCGTAAAACGGAATCCCCGGACCTTGCATTTGCATCAAAAAATCCTCAACGTTTTCCAAACACCACGGGATTGTTTCAAGAGAACTTTCGTCTATGTTGGTTACCTCTCATCACAGCAGTTACTTACCTAGAAAATGTTGCGGGATGGGAGGATACGTCTGAACCTTACGAACAGCGAGAGCTGTCCGTATTTTGCAGTTGCTTCCGGAACGTTCCTCACGATCGAATTTGGCCGTACGGTACACGCGAGCACGTGAAAAACCATGCGGCTTATTTGACGACTTACCGTTTATTTCATACGTAACAAATGAGGCAAGTTGATTGAAATTATCTACTTGGCGCCCGACTAATTAATGTGTTATGGTTCGATTAAACAAATTCGACACGAGTGACTTAAGTGCGCCAACACGTTTTTCAATAAGAAAACAGTCTGTATTAATTGGTACGAGCAGTTGCGCGTGTAAGATTACATTAAACGAAATATTTTTCTCATGTCGGTGAGTGTTCTCTCTGGAACACTCAAAGATCACTCAGGGAACGGCTGTGTTCCAGTATGCTACAAGGGTTGTATCTAATTTGCAGGTTACTTACTCATAATCCGAACAATACTTGTAAACGTGAGGGCAATTTTTCAAGTACTTCGACAACACGGAATTATCGATTACGGTTGTACATTTTCCAATGTAAATATATTTCCGCAATAGCTGCCGTATTTTTTTGTTGTTGCGTCGAACGCTCTTCGGTTAATTCGTCTTGAGTCGGAGGACCGTTATGTAAATGACGGCTTAAGGAGTAGCTTCCTCTAAATACAATAGGTGAATTACGTGTGGAGTTGGAAACTGCTGTGAAAACCGTGTTACGCGGAAATTTTCCTGACCGTCCTATGAGTGCCCTAAAAATGTTCGCTGGACGCTCACAGGACACTCATAGGACGGTTGTGCCGGCTGAGTTCGAAGAATACAGTATCGGGCAGGCAAACGATACTTTTGAGTGTTTTTGTTTATTTCAAAGGAACCGTTGTCACGAAGAGTCTACCGATCTATGTGACGGCATTGGTTAGGACGTGCAATTTTTACAAGTTTATAAATGACAGTCTCATACGTGACCGAATTGTTCTCGGTGTTCAGGACGCTGCAATGATCAACAGACTGCGAAAAATGAGACAGTTAACACTTGCCCAGTATACTGACATTTGCAACAGCGGAGCGGTTCCGGAACAGCGAATCGAGGACCTCGACAGTGAAAATGGAACGGAGCTCAACGTGATCACCCGAGCACGAGGCAGGCTTCAATATACCCTTGCCTGTTTTGCGATGGACACCATAAACGACAAAAACAGAAATGTCCGGCGCTTGGAGAAACAACAAAAGAAACAACAACAACAACAACAAAAGAAACAACAAAAAGAAATTTAGGACCATATTTTCTGCAAGCAAGCCAAATATGCTGTGGCCAGTTCAGCGTTAAACGTCAAACCACACATTATGCAGCAATGCTACAAACTGTCCCTTGATGGATCCAAAAACGGTATTTATCTCCTTCTGCTCTGTTTGTATTTCTTCGAATGCCGCTTTTTCAATGCAACTCTGCCAATGCGTTTCAATGCTTTTTGGACCGCGTTAAACGTGTTTTGTATTTTAACATTTAACTCGAGGATGTTTCGGACTCGAACAGTATCGCAGCGTACTTTTTAAACTGTTGGCTCATTTTAGGAATATTTAAATTCTACTACTTTGTCTTCAATCAGTTTCAAAGGTATCCGACCACTTGACGTCATGGTTGAAGAGTCGCAACTTCGTCTTGTTTCTAATTCCGTTAGAGGACCTCAGTATTTCATCAGAAGGATAAATGACCTCCGCCGTTTCATGACACAGTGTTCGCACATTTCACAAGCAATAACCCATCTTAAACCCGGACCAGAGGCAGACATTGTCTCCCCTCCTCAAGTGCCACTTACGCTTAACAATGGCAAGCAAGTAATTAGCGGGACACTGCTCTGTTGCACTCTGATATACATTCTGACCTTCAGCCGTTCATCTGAAGCAACGCCCCATCAAACGCAAACGGAGGAATTCTTCAACAGCTTTTAACTAATGGGCCGCAACCCCTCTACTTATTGTCTTCAAACTCGTTCATGCGGAAGCTAACTACCGTATGTTTGGCAGAGGACCGTTCACCATTTACCAAGCAATCCGGCATTTTCGAAACTTATTAGAGGATGGTGTTTCCATTGTTTCGATCAACTACACACAGGTTGTTCCCGCGCCCAACTTCTTCCCGGATAAACATTACCCAGCAACATTCATCAGCTAACTTCATCGCACAAATTCATCACACTATGATCTGCCAGTGTCGTCGTAGACCCTCTCTGCAGATAAAACGTTGGTTTGGTCTCATTTTCAACCAACAAGCCTGAAAAAAGCGACAAAAGATCTGAACAACAGAGGAGTATATTCGATCACTAGTTACAGTGACCTGTCGTAGACCACTATTGTGCTTCTTACGTTCGCTGTCACACACCAGAATATGCGCCAACCCCAAACGAACTTTCCAATGTTATGTTTAGTCCAGTCAGGAACCAGAATATATACATTGAAGCTAAATCCAATAAGCACTGTCAATGTTACAAGAACCGCCTTTATGTTGCTTCTTCACGCGGCCCCTTCCCCACAAATTCTCGATTCACGCACATTAATTTGGATATTGTTGGTCCACTGTCTCCTTCTAATGGAACTACCTTGCTATTTATGTGCACACATGACTTGACTCGTTGACCGCTGACCATTCCTGTATCAGATCTACTGATGAAACTGTGGCTGGTGCGGCCCTCCACCGAGTAGTTAATTTCAGCGCAGCGTCTGTGGTCACTACAGAAAGAGGCACATAATTCCAGCTCCATATCTTCTGCAATTTGACGTGAATTCCTGGTTGTGAACGTAAGAAAACGACCGCATGGCCTCTCTTTGAATGTTCTGATGGAACGTTTTCATCAAAAGCTGAAAGCAGCAAGTATTTGAACAGAAAAGACGGAATGCCATCCACTTACTTCGTTGAGTAACAGATTAGCCCTAAAGGAGGCGGTTAGAGCCAAACCAGCGAAAATACTGTACAGATCAACACTGCAACTACTCCAGAAATGGTTTAATGATCACCTCATTTCGATCACCCTAGGAACTACGTTCGCGAGCTACGCGGAAACACGAATAGCCCAGTCGTACTCCCTATACGACATGTACATGCACATATGCTTTCTTCGAGTGACTCAGTGAAGAACACTGTGACCTGCTTATTTCGGATCCTTTACGGTGATATCACGCGGAAAAGCGTGATACTACCAGTACTGACCGTTTGAAAGTGGCTGAGGTGGACACCGATTTGATACCAACACCGAGACATGAACAAATTAACTCAAAAACTTTTGTTGGATTACTTTTCAAATATTTCGTGTAACCCCATGGAATACACTACTCAGGATCGCACTACAACTTACGGACAACAAGCTTCCCTCGTCACATTCAATAAATCGCACAAGTGGCTGCATCAGTTTGCTTGCTAGTTTCGGGTAAATCGTCTCAGTCTTGCTTACCTGGCATTTTATTCGAGCATCAACGTTTCCTTCAGATGCACTGGGCGGGAAATACTTTGATGTTTCCAATGTTTTTAACTTACTTTGTTAATCAAGTGCAATCAATGAATCAAACAACATGGTACATATTGGCTTAATTTTGGAAAAACTGAGTGCAACACACTTCCGAGTAAATCATACTGCGTGCAACTGCTGGTTCCTTCTACAACACTGATGACTGGCAGTCTGGTAAAATACACCATTATCGGCCTGTGCTTTACCTCCTTTGAGTGTCGCCCTCACTAGAACTCGTCAGCAGTGCAATATTGGGACTAGAATTCCATCCACGCTATTATCGGGAAACCTTGTTGACCACTGTGTCATTGCCTTTACATTAGGCAACACCGAATTATCACATCTGGACGCTCAACCACTTTTACTTGTGAGTAATGACTACGTTACCCAGTCGTCTCGAGAGAACACACAGTTACTGTCTGTCAACTTCAACCGATAACCGGGCGATTAGGATTTTCTAGACGGGTCGAAATCTAGGCGATATTTGGTTACATCGAAGATTTTGACTTTTTGGCAAAAAGCTCGAGACTATTCCGATGTGATAGGCTAGTGGTTAGGTTGCACCAACAACATGATATAGATCTGTATTGTTCACTCATCTAACCATTGAGGTAAGGCGACACGAAGAAGTCAATAATGAGCAGAAGTTTATAACAATAATGGATCAATTCCGGTTGCTATACTACCCGACCAATATCTGAGCAACTACTTAGGAACTACATCGCAAAGCCAAGGGCGCGTGAAAATTGTGAGATGTCACCAAATGGCATGGGAGAATTTAAAAGTGCTACATTTAGCAAATAATACACCATAGAAAATAGATGAAACACGACCTAGAAATGGCAAAAGTGGATACGTTTTTGGAGGTGCTAAATTAAAAATATCTGAATATCAGGGTAAAACCAGGTGTCCTGTTGCCATTTTCGTGGTGATTTGTGTGCATTCCCACGTTTACCACATTGTCACGCACTTACGCGGTTTGGTTGGCAAAGTTACCGACTGAATCGAAGTTGGGCATGGAATTAGCACCTGGACTTCTTCCTTGCAGTTGACTTCACATTTACTTAAACCCCTAGTGTCATCTGATCATACAGAATACCAGTGGCATGTTGATCACATCCATTTAGTTGATTCTGACCCTCTACAAATATCACTTCAATCATTAAGCAACACACATGAAGACTTCACCTGAAAGTATTGCTCGCTTTCAACCATATCGTTTACTATGAATTCCCATTCACTTCCAGAAATTCTACGGACCCATTGGAAGCCTCGAATCCACCTCGTTAGAATGCTTTTGTCTTTATTAACCGATGGGCCCCGTGAACAGTAGTTTAGTGCAGATCGATTCGTTAAATTTTTCTGCAGAACTTACGTGGTTTATTTGCAAGTTAGGTACGCGTCAATCATAAGTCAAGGTCATCAACATAACTTCAACGAAGTATTTTTTAAAGGCCGTAAGCAAGAATACCGAAGGTGGCAGATTGGTACAAAAAACAAAGTCGTTTTAATGTGATGATTGTGATAGAAGAAAAATATGCCAGTATAATGGCAACTCATAAACAGGAATAAACATACTGACAAAAAAGCCTTATACACACGTTTATAAGATGGGGAAAAAGAACAGTTTGGGGCAATCCCCTCATTCCCCTAGGCATCAGTTTTGTTCCCATGACAATCCGAGTGACACATTACCACAAAAACTCTGGATTGTCACGTTGTGCTTGGTAATCTGATAAATTGAAAACGGCGATCTCAGATTCGTTTTCTGTGCAGTTGAAAGAAGAATTGTGAACAGTTGGATACGTAAGATAAAGAATAGGATGCGAATCTAAAATAATTTAAAACATCCTAAACATAATCCTGCTCATGAGGCGATTGTAAGACGTATTAATATTGTGTAGTGAGACAAATTACAGAAGGATATTGAAAACGGTCTTTAGGGCTTAAAACGGGCTTGGCCTCTAGAGGAAGAGTTAGCAAATAGGTGAAATTTAACCAACCACATCCTGTTAATATAAACTCACGGTAGATCACTAAGTTAGAAAAATCGCTTGGCGAGTAATTGTCACAGTTGGTTCTGACAAACTAGGAGATAATCTATACCCACCGACGAAGCATCACTCATGAATCAATCAACAGTATTTATCAACCCTGAACCACGTGATATCATCACACATTAAGCAAGCAGGGGTACAAGTAAGCAAGACTTTACAAGCAGGATCCCATGTAAATGTGAGTTCGCATGGGGTGCGTTTTGGACGTTCAGTAATTGCAACTACTAGTACAAACGGCACAGTGATAACGTGACTCAATCGACATTCCGTTGGAAAACAGGAAAATGAAAACCACGCCGACCAACTGACAGCGAATCTGGAAGTTGATCAACTGACGATAAAGCATTGCGTAAATCTCTTTCACATTGCAGTTCTTAACTCGGTTGTGAGCAACACAGAAAGATGGTTATAATGTTCATCCAATAATCGGCAGTTCCCGGGTTCGGATAGTCGTCATTTGGTTCTCGTGTAGATCTGGGCAGTCTGACGACTGTATCCTATTCTGTTTACAATGAGACTGTTGCAAGGCAAAAAATTTTCGATGGTAAAACGCCGGTTGACCTGCTTATTTGTTTTCTGTCTCTTAGTTTAGACGGCCCAAAGTAGTGTAGCACGAAACAGTGACGCCAGATACTAGATAAGTTGTGATCAGTAGAGAAATTGGTTACGAGCACGTGCTAGTCAAACAAGCACTTAAATCAACTAGAAGACAGAAACGTTAGTACAATAAAGGTCACAAGAAGTGAAACAAATGCAAACGAAGTTAAACCACTAGTTCTTACTTCAAAATGAACAGGATAAATGTGGAGGTAAAACTATTTGGACTTACGAATTCCGATGGAAGTCAGCAGTTCTCCGGAGGGTTGAATCGGTTCCGAGGACATGTTTATTAGCAGGTCACCGGACTATCAAAATCGAGGTGAGACAGATCAACAGGAATTCGAGGTTACTTTGGATCCGTGAGCCTGGTGACGCAATTTCAAAGCATCTACATACAAGGAGTTCAAAACAATTGGAGGACCGAAATGTAATAGTCCAGTATGTGAGCTACATCTAATTGTCATGGGAAAAGCGTTAGCGATTCAAAGAGATTACAATAAAAAGCGGGAACTAAACATACATCTATCCGCACAGTTCAGTTAAATTGGAACAGTGAAACGAATCTTGCGTTTGATGTATGAAGAAATCATGCAAATCGGCTAAGAATGTATTAAGATGAAGTAGACTCATGTACTCCTGATAAACATGAGCGGTATACCAGCAGTAGGTAGAGGCACGCTATGAATGAAACGTCCTATTCCATGAGAAGGAAGTACAGTACTCCTCCCATATAGTGTACAGATGCTGACTATGAAGGGAGATGAAGAATGCTATGTGACAGGTAGGATTCTCACAACTTGTAATTAACGCGAGAAAATCACCCCCTGTTTACCACTGTTAAGGCAACAGATGTACCGTTTGTTTTGCAAGACGATCTAGGGCTGTGAAGCTAAACATTTGTAAAGGTGATCGGATATTACATGGGAGCTAAGCATTCAGACAGCATATCTAAAAGGTGACGGTGTTGGTTGCGAGGAGATTATGATAACTTGAAGGTGGTACAGAAATATATGACCTTCTAAGTCTCTGGCAGTTTCAGCGCTTTTGCTTGTAGCCGCCCAACAAAAATGGGGAGACGTTTTGTTCTCTAGCAACAAAAACACATACGTGTATTTTCCAATTCAACCATGGGTAGACATTTGTTGGAAACACAACACGTTTCTTGTTCCACAAATGTTCATTTCAAATACGTCAATTACGACATTTGCCTTACGCACTGGCTGCGAGACATACAATGGTTAGTGCTTCAGTCGGTGATCACATTGATTTCCCGTATTCGTTCTGCCTGATGAATTGAGGCGTTTGTTTTAGCGTCAGGGATCTACCTTTGCTAGGAGACAATCTAAGGCTGGAACACGCGATGTTCAGATAACAGGAACGCTAACACGAACACGGAGGACTCAGATTTTGGATACGAGTGTAGTCACACGGTAAGACACTCGTCGGGTGGTTAAGGAAAATGGAAACATATGGAAAAGCACGATTATCACGCCAACGGAGTTTGATATCCATGTGTAATTTTACATGAACATACATTCTGGCGCACGTCTTCTAAAGTGTTTCAGGCTGGATACGAGTTACGGCATTGTTTTGGGGTGCTCATAGTAGAAAACTAAGTAAAAATTCCGTGGAGCTCGAGGAGTGGTAGTGAATTGCAGCCGTGAATAATTTGAGGGTGCTAAAGTGTCAGTAGTGCGAAGGTGTTAGCTATAGAGAGGCTCAGTGAGTACAACGACGACCGTAGTTGTTAGAACAGTAATAACAATAGCATGGTGAACGACTATTTCAATCTTACGATATAGCACATAGCTGAATATGCTAGTAACCGTTAAACAATCTCAACCAGGATCGGATAGCTGAGTACAGCGTCGTACTAGTTAGTGAGTTCGAAGGTTGAAGGCTTTGTTGGCTGGATAATGCTAAAGAAAATGATCCAAGGCAATCAAGCTGATTGCGGGTTCTAGTATGATGCTTGACCTTACCAACATGTTGCATAAGATTTACAACAAGCCAGTAAAGTACACATCGTGTAGGTATCCGGTATTCCTATTTTACTAAACATTTGCTGATGCCTGTATATCATCGGGTAGTCTACAATCAGGACGATAAGGATTCCCATATCCGAACGAAAGGTTTCCTGACCTTTCAAAAATTTACATTTTGTCCCAATCAAACAAATCTCTCCCCAATTTCTTTGGCGAAGTTTCACGATTATTACGAATAACTGCTGAATTTCATAATGCTTACTACGCATGCTGTGATGACCTTTCAGACCCAGACAATCCGTGCTTTGTTCTACGCACCAAACTGAATACACAGGACACCATCAGATAAACACCTGCCGACCTACTATCGCAAAACCTTTTTCAGTTGTGTTGTTTTCCATCGGATAGTCCGGGCGTATTTACTTCACATGTATACACCATCCAGAGATAGACTTGCTGGCTTCGCATTTGCTTGTTAGTCTTAATCGAAGGTTCTTTGTTGCTTGTATTCTTGGACCTGAACGGATCTTTTGATGTCTATTACTGATGTACGCTGTGTGAACGTGAATAAGTGAAGTTTGTTGTAAAAGTTATTTCACTGATTATATTGTTAATAGTATCGTAATAACCGAACCAACTTGCTTTGACCTTTGAAAGCTGATTTGTTTGAGTGACACTCAGCCTTTCATGGGTGACGTGGTGATATCGACTACACCCAAGCGTTTAGTCGTTTACAGTCAGCAAGCATTTAACGCAGGGTTTTTCGGTCAACAAACATGGAATGCCGATGAGTAGTCGGGGGTTTGGTTTATTTCAATTTGAACATCACCCACAATTGATCGCAGCTGTCCTAATCGCGGGGTTATCGATTGGAGTTAACAGGACAGTTACTGTGTCTCCATTTCGAGACGATCGGGCAACCTGATCTTTACTCACAAGCGAAAGTGGTTGAGCGTTCACATATGGTAATTCGGTCGTGCCTAACGTGAGGTCAATGGCGCAGTGGTAAACACGGTTGCCTGCTCATGAACTGAATGTCCGTGGTTCAAGTCCCGGCAGCGGCAAGGATATGCACTACTGACGAGCTCTAATGAGAGCGAAACTCGAGTCTAGTGCTTCATTTCGAAAGGGGCCGACCGGATAGTCTATGGGAATGCGACAGCTGCGATCAATTGTGGGTGATGTTCAAATTGAAATAAACATGAAATGGACAGCTGATTATAATGGAAGGTCACAGAGCTCTCTGATTGGTTACCTGGAGAGTACAATAAACAAGTAGCGGATAAAGTAGCACGAAGCATCCAAAAAGCATTAATACATTTATTCACTTACATCAACTTGAATCAACAGGAACGTTATATACTTTGATTAGTGACCTTAACTAAGGACGTCGCCATATCACATGGATTCACCGATTCTAGATCGGCGTTGCCCCAGCCCTAGTCAGAGCTGATTGACAACAATGAACACAAGCAACGTCAAGATTAAGTTCGAGCTCATCGACATACGCTGCGAAAGAAAATACATTATTCACATCCCCGCGCACAGCTTGCACTCACTTTTGTGGTACATACACCCAGTTGTATTGTCGCAATTCATCAAATGTTACGCACTAAAATACATTTCACAAATTTATCTCCAGGCAAACGAGCACTGCTCTACTAAAGAATAGATGAAACGAGTTGAATAAGCAAATTTTTGATAGTTTCAGAACAGATCATCACATAAAATAAGAATAACTCAAACAATTTTCCCTACGGACCCTAAAGTCGGGTACGGCAGCCTTGCTTTTACAGCCTAAACAGAACCAACACGATCTGATGACAGTGTGATGCCGGTGTGTATTCAGTAGCTCCTGCTTACAACAAACCCTCACAAAGTGAACACCTCCATGCAACGAGTATTGTCTTGAATTCTTACGAAAAACCACAGTAGCAGTCTTAACAACTGGCAGTTGGTGTATTATCACTGTGCAGTGAACCCACCGATGTAATTGCGTTTGTTTTAAACCTCCAGCTGTTTGGAAAAAATGCATCGGGTGGTTCACACCAGTGCTAGATGTGGTTCTGACAAACTTTATTGGCGTGTGCTCATTGAACAGCTTCACTGTGTCAGTCTGATTCACTACCTCTAACACTGTATACCGTTCTGTTCCTACCACACTAAATTAGTAAGTGTACACACAATTGTTGTTGTCATTAGTTTAGAATCTTTTTACAAATTGAAACTCTCTTACTGTGGTTGCAGTTTACGGTGACAAAACAAAATGTCTGTAAGCTTAACACAGTCAAATAATAATACCAAGATGTGAATGACACTGAAGCCAGCTTCTTCACGACAGAAAGAATACATATGCTACGATATGATAATATTTCATTTGTTATCATCAGTCGTAAACGTAAAACATGCAGGATATATACGACAGACAAATAGAAAGAGACAGGGTATGCACATTAAATGATCAGCTGTACACAATCGCGAATGTATCTTGTCTAATTATTTCGTCCCTCACGTCCCCCAACAGCTCACTTGCGGTTTGAGTGACGTTTACATACGCAGAACAGATTGACAACTATCTTGGCGAGTAACAGAACACATCCCAAAATGGTTAAGAAAACTGACACAATCTCAAACCGGTGGATTCATTGTCCGAAATCCCACATCATCGACTGCTAGACACCTCATGACAACAGGTCACGAAAGTGACCCATTTAGCTCATTCAGAGTATTGTCATACAACCAGAACCTTATGCTAGTGGCCTTTAGTGAATCTATTCTGATAAGAGTTCGTCAGCCGGCGTTTTGTACGAAAAAGTGATCCAGGCAAATCATTGGGTTTCTGTGGTGTTGACGCCGTAATACCTGATGTGAGTGTATGCGTGACCATACCCTGTCTACTTCTATTTATCAGTTGCATATAGCCTGAATGTTTTACGTTTTCGATTGATGAGGATGAACGAAGTGTTAACATCGCAACATGTATTCGTACGACTCTGATGAAAGGGTTAAAGGAAACCCAATGTTTCACGTTAAAGCCAATATCGGAATCATACGTTGACAAGAAGCAGGGTACTAATGTAATCTCTAGAAAATTCATGAGAGTAGAAAACTATGTCCCAGGATATTACGGAAAAGTCGTATGACAAAAATATTAGAAACGGGAATGCTCAGTTGAGGAAACGTGCGATATCAACGTCAAATATTCAGCACTTCGTCAGATGGGAAAATGTATGATGTTTTCTATACGAAAGTTAATGCGTTTACATATTACACAACCCGCAGCAACAGAAAGCGGTGGAGGTGTGAAATGCTCTTTAGATCAAGCATACCCATGCAACAGTAGATGACCATAAAATTGTTAACAGCGCAGCCGTGTTCCTCGATAAGTGTAGTGGTCTTCCAAATATGGTGCAATCCGTTTAAATTGACAGGGAAATACAATCACACGTTGTCAAGGTTTGCATTCAAGTAAGTTCCTTCTTTAGATATTATTCTATGCAACGCCGTAGACACCTAACGATTCTAAAATAAGGCGCTAAACTGGAGCTCATTACGTGCATCGTGCCAGCCATAATTCGTGCAGCAGTGGTGAACACAAAACGTGGAACCAGTCCAAAACTTCCTTTCGTTGGTTTGTTTCGCAGTTATCTAACTTACTGCCATTCGCGTTTTAACAAACAGTATCGAGTCAGCTATCCACTGCAATGTCAATCCACACCAAGTTTTTACAAACGGGTTCATTCGTTTCGTCTGTTTCGGGTTGCGGTCATACAACGACGAGACATGGTGCTGTATAACCAATAGCGTTTGCATTTCGAGAAAATAAGTCCAGGTTGCACAATGACATTTCGTATAAAACCGCCATGTATGGCTAGGCCAAATATACAAGATATCGATCCACATCATGGGTTAATCGAGTTTTATTAGTACAGATATGTTTTTTACTCGTTTAGTGAGCTGTAAAACAATTTACATGCATTAAATAGACTGAAGACAGAAAGCCGTTCAAAATAGCCATCACCTTCCGGTTTACACAAATACTAATGAGTAATCAACAGTCTGGTTGAATTTCAATTGGGATCTCCCTCAGCCTCTTTCGAAACTGGCCGGAACGTCTAACTGAATGCAGAGGGTGTGATCAAATATGCGTGATTTTCAAGTTGACATAAAAATTACTGATGAGTAGTCGGGGATTTGGTTAATTTCAAGTTGAACATCACCCACAATTGATCGCAGCTGTCGCATCCCCATAGATTTTCCAGTCGGCCCCTTTCGAAAAGAAGCACTAGATTCGAGTTTCGCTCTCATTAGAGCTCGTCAGTAGTGCATATCCTTGCCACTGCCGGGACTAGAACTCCGACCACGCTTTCATGAGGCAACCGTGTTAACCACTGTGCCACTGACCTCACGTTAGGCAAGACCGAATTATCATGTGAACGTACAACCACTTTCGTTTGTGAGTAAAGATCAGGTTACCCAATCGTCTCGAAATGGAGACATAGTAACTGTCCTGTTAACTCCAATCGATAACCCCGCGATTACGACCTCCTGGACAAGTCAAAATCTCCGACCTCATTAAACCTGCTAGGGGACATTTTAGATTGCTGATAAGTAGTCGGGGATTTGGTTAAGTTCAACTGGAACATCACACACAACTGATCACAACGAAACCCTAGTTTAATGCCTCTTATCGAACGGGACTGACGGGAAAATTTGTGGGAATACGATAGTTGCGATCAATTATGTGTGATGTTTGACTTGAAATCAACCAAATTCTCGACTACTCATTAGTTATTTGGGCAAGTCATCTGTTTCGACTGGAACCCTCAGGGGATACCAAAACGACGAAAAACAACGGCAAATAAACATAACAGAAGAACGTGAACCCATCAGTCAAACGGATAGAAAATAGAATGCCGAGAATTCTCTGCACAGACAGAAGTTGGGTGAAACAGTGCGAAAGGCTGAGACATTGACAACACGGCAGAAATACGTAATATACAAAAGTAAACAGGTTAAGATGAATTGAATAAGTTTGAAAACCTCCTCTACCAACACACAGATAGGAAGGCGAACGTGGAGGCCTTTCTTTTAAAAAGCAGGAACGTACGATAATGCATATTGCTTCAAGTATAAGGACCAGTCGCGTAACGTGCCTGAAAAAGACAACCACGAACACTGCAATCAAAACATTACAGGATCTATCAAGAGAGAAGCGCACATTCATTCACTCACATGTTTATCAAGCAACAGTTTCAAGTTAACACGGAAATGGACAAATCCGGCGAAACCAATAGTGTGGTTTGAAATTGGACGTGCTGTACGTAGGCAAATGATTGTAAACACAGCACACATGTGGTCCATTCGTGAACGGAAAACAGCATCATTCGCGGACGAACGAACACGATCGAATATTTGATCACAGTTTGCAATTCACACATAGTTGGTGTTCGTCCAGTCCGTGGATATTTCTGTAATGTGAGATGCGACTACGGAAAGCCAACGATGGAGCGCAATCAGTTCGGTGATTAACCATTCATTTCCATCCCATGATTCAAATCCAAGGAGAAGTCAGATGTGTCTGTTCTCAAAAACAGATTGACGTTCCTGTACCACTTTACGCAAAAAGCTCGCGAAAGCCACAATTTGAAATTTCATTTCTCCAGCAAACTACCACTTGCCAGCTTAATGTTTCTGTGATTCGATAGATGTGAGAGCATTTCCCACATTACCACTGTCGAACAGACTTTGGATTCAATTAAGACAACCTATTACAAAATCCGGAAATCAGCCAATAAAATGCTCGTGAAGACTGTCGAAATGAGTTTACACATTAGCAATATTCCTATTATTTATATCTGTGACCTCAGTTAACTCCAATGAAACTTTTGATTACTGCTCGCCCGGTGTATTTCATACCAAAAGCATTAAGTTCTTAAATGCTGAGATTTTGTGACGCATCGTCAAAATGCTAATTTATTTTTCAAGCATTAAACTATGAAACTCAGGTACATTTCAGGAAACGAGAATACAGTTCGCACCATAAGATTTTTCAGCTAACAGAGGCACTTGGTATCACAAGATGGTTCAAAGCCCCCAGTCGCATGCACACACAAACACACATACACACACACACACTGACCGATCGGTGGGGCGTGGTATAAGAGAAAGGAGCACTGCGCGATTGAAAGGTCCACACATCCATAATTGTTTGTTTCAATTCCACTGTACTTGCCCCTGACTGGCAATGATGTAGTACCCACGAAAAACGGTAACACTTTTGAATGTTTATTCACGTGAATGATTGGCACGTAGCTTCACCGGAAAAAAATAGAGAAACCCTGTAATCTTGCGAGCATTTCCACGACCAACCTAGAGGGTATAGAAACCATTTTGCTCAACAGCGATATATGGATGCACGCAAACACAAATTATTAGCGATTAGTAGTGTGATTAATAATGGTGAGTGGGCCTGTTACATCACAACACATGTGTACACCGTCGATCTGCGTCAATCCAAATCGACTATGCAACCCATCACGTTTTCGCAGTTTGGGCACCATCCCCCTGTCCATAGAGCCTACAAACACCTCCGTTTCCCAAAACTACCGTACATAAGAATCAAGATTATAGAGAAGTTAACTTTCATGTTTTCGCACTCAGCTTCATTACAGGCGCCCACACCTTCCATCGTCTCTGTCTCTTGCATGCTGAAACCAGTATATTGTGAAATGCAGTTGATTCGGTTGACTCAATAACGGAAATTTAGTTACGATCACAAATCATGGCGCCTCCCAAACAACTAGAGGAAAACTGAAGAACCACTGGTTGCCCGAACAACGAACAAAATCAGTAGACGACACTTCACGTTCGTGCTCAGTCAGATGATGTTCAACGCCTGCATGTGAGGAACACGTGGTTGCATCTTCGTCTAATAAAGCCACCAACAGTGTGTCCGCAGTAATAAAAGTCAAGTGTTCCCCTGAAAATACATTAACCAGAACGATGTGAAACTCATTTGAAACAAAAGGACGAGACAAAAGCGACCATTTTAGTTAACATTGAAGTGTACGATAATCGTGTGGTACTGATTTAGGCGTTTATTAAAAAGTTCCGTTTGGTGGGCGAGCGCGAATGTTGGGCTATTTCAACGGGAGAGTCGTGGCCCAAATATTAATCACTTCTAACCTATATGTCATTTCTACTTTTGCGCGTTCATTTTTGTTCCGACGTACAGTAAAATACATGTCAGTGCGAAATTTCAAGTTCTGTTTTAGAGTCCATGGAAAAATTTCTACATCAAATAAAAACACTAATCAGAATCAATCCTGTGATTAGAATGTTCACCTTTGAGGTAGTAATACAACAGGACTTTGTAGGAAAAACACATCTGATTCCTCCTTGGGTTTGAATTATGGAATGGAAATAAATGGTTAATCACCGAACTGATTGCGCTCCATCGTTGGCTTTCCGTAGTCGCATCTCACATAACAGAAATACCCACTGACTTGGTGAACACCAACTATGTGTGAATCGCAAACTGTGATCAAATATTCGATCGTGTTCGTTCGTCCGCGAATGATGCTGTTTTCCGTTCACGAATGGACCACATGTGTGCTGTGTTTACAATCATTTGCCTACGTACAGCACGTCCAATTTCAAACCACACTGTTGGTTTCGAAGGATTTGTCCATTTCTGTAACAACCTGAAACTGTTGCTTTATAAACATGTGAGTGAATGAATGTGCGCTTCTCTCTTGATAGATTCTGTGGTCTTTTGATCGTAAATTTTATATTTTATTACTAATCCGAATTACGAGAAGGAAATGTACAGTTTTATGAATGACAAATATACATAACTGACGCTTCAGATGGTGTCATACCGACAAGCCGTTTTCAACTAGCCTAACGCATTGTACTGTCATTCATTGTTGTGTGAGGTGGGCACGACAAAACAATATCTTCATTAAGATGATCGGTTTATTGTCGATACTGTAAGTGCGTACACAACAGGGTTGGCGTTATAGGCCTTTACTAATTTGCGTATGTATGTGACATTTTTTATAAGACAATGGCTAAATAAGTATGACATTTGACTAAAAAACGAACGTTTCTAATTAATGATGCGAGTGATCAGCGGAGAATTGCTAATCTACATGACGTTTGTAGAATTTCGCAATTACATTGGGACGTCGTAAGATGTTTCATGTGTCATCGTTTAAACGAGAATTGTACGCATCCCACAATCAACAAGATTACTGTCACGTTTCAACATATGCGTGAGTGAATGCTGGATTTGGTTGTCACCGTGACAAAAATGACCATAGATTTAGACTTCGCTGTTTAGAAAGCCGGAAACTGTTGTACTTTAGACATCAGGAGGGATTTCGATTCGATGTAATATCTGTTTAGTCTTATCATTTCTAATAAACTTTGCCGTAGTTGAGATTCTAGAATGAGCCTTAAGAAACAGCGATAATGATGAAGTGCAAATGTTCCCAGGCATCGGACCGTAAGAATTGGAGTACAAAGACGACATTGTTGTAATCTGTGAGGGTCTTAGAATAACACGAACGTTGTAGATAAACTGGAGGATTTGGGTTGTCAGACCAGTAAGAAACGTACACATCCCCTGTACAAGAGTGACAAGAGGCGACGCTTGATTATATCCTTGGTGGCGAGTCGTCGGATGGGGTCCAGGAGGTTCATGCCTGTCGGAAACCGAATTAGCACCAGTGGAACGTTTAAGGGGCTCACAAATAGTGTGGTTGAAGCTGGGATAGCGTTTGCAAACCAAGGCCGTCTGTGGTGTATGTATCGCCTACATCGTTCTATGGAAGGCCGAACATATAATACCACCGTGAGAACACGAATCGTACGGCTGCCAAATCTTGCTCATCCGTACGGAGAACATCCACACTGTCCATTTTTAATTACCGGTGACAGAAGCATTAGCAGCAGCAGCAGCAGCATGGCAACCATATACGATAATCACCGTGAAATTTGCTTCCTCAAGGTCACACCGTACAGACGTGGCAAAAGTTGTGAGGTTGTCTCAAAAGCGTAACAACTGATTGTCTCCCGAGACAGGCAAGTGCTATCACTTTATTACTAATTAACAGTGGATAGTGGATGCTCAGTACAACTAATCACCATGGCTACTAGTGAATCGACCGAGATAACTGATGCGGATGATCAACTTTTGTTACAATTGTTTCAGAAGTAGAAACTCACATACGATGAGCGAGCGGTTTAGATAACGGAACAAGAACGCATGCACAGAAGAAAGTTGGCTTATAAAAAATAAGGATTGTGATAGAACAGTTCTTCTTACCAAATGCATAATTTCGAAACGGAGGTGGGATGGCTGCAGATTTATGAATAGCTAAAAGCGAAAAAGAACTTGATTCCAAATGAATGAACTTGCTTTGATGAATCGCATCAAACAGCTCTGCAACGGTTAAAGTGGGAGATATGTTGTGCAGTACAAAATAATAGGTCGTGCGATATTTGAACGAGCGGATTAACGTGACGGGAATGTTGATAAGGTTTTCGTCCATTGATGTGACAAGCAAGGAGTAGTTGGCGTAAACTTCTTCAGAATCTACAACAAAAATGCGATGAAGATAACAACACTATTGCATTAACTCACGCGGACAACTAATTAATCCGAGAACGATTTTCTAAGTATAACATAGGACATGATGAACCATAGGAGGGACAGATGTGCTCATCATTTGCCGGACTATTTGGTTACGGATGAACCAATAGTGCTGTAAACTAAGATTCGTTAGAATGTTAATTTCTATTTACAAAAGCTCAAATGTTTTCAAAACATATGGTAATGGGACGAAAGAGGACAATTAGCTGTGAATTTCCACTTAAGACCTACACCAAATTACACAAGATGGAAGCTCATGATCAGAGTTTTGAAGATGTAAGCATGTCAGACGTCCACATATCGGAATTCATGGCACTGAATTGTAAATACTTGTGACATTCACATTTAACAACCATCTGACAGTAACAATGGATTAAACGTGAGACAGTGACTGACATATAAGGTATTTTTCACACCCATTGTCTGTTTACTTGAGTTCTGATCTAACGAACATGTCCGCCAAGTGTGGAGGACCCATTTTAAGCCTCTCAAACGTTATCATTTGGCGGACATGAGAAAATCGTCTACTTGAAGGGAGCCGTGTTGGCCAAACTGTTTAACCGCATGTGCATAAACTGGGAGACATTTCGCCAATATCTCCAATGCAACCTCCATAAATACCCTGCTAAGTTTGCTGTGGTTAACAAACTGGAAAAGCGTTTTCATGAGTAATTACGGTTTAAAATGACTGGTAGCCTGTAGCTAACGTTATATCTCAGACACCTCAAGTGATTCGACAACATGTTACACTGATGTGCGTTATATCTCCAGCTTAGAACGTAGTCAAGTAAGCAACGTAAACTGTGTACACGAATGCCATCAGGAAAAAAAGAGCCAAAGGCAATCAACGCAACTGCAGCAATATAGTCATGTGACTCGTAGAGCGCGAGGGTCCGGTGATGACCTAGGCACGCACAAGACCGATTAGGCAGTGAGCCGGTCAGTCAACATCCCGGCCAAGATTCGCAAAAGCATGGCCCACGCAGGACATAATATTATGGAGTCAGTGGTGAGCACATAACAAATGAAACATTATTTCACGGGTCATTTGTGAAATAGCAGAGAAGGGAGTAATGGGAAGACAAAAAGGACGGACGAATACAATGCAGAATGAAAACTATGATGAAAAGCAAACCAGTTTGACCCAAGTCCACTCAACAGATAGAAGGTGGGAAAACGTTCCATTGGTTGGATGATACACGTAACAACTGATCGTTGAATGAAATGAGTTGTCAAGGGTTTACTGAAAAAGGCTCACATGCAGAGTGCAAATGAGAGAAGAAACTGCAGACCTGATACACTCTGCTACTTTGACCTGTGGTCATGTTTGTGTATTGCATCCATTCAGAAAGCTACAATGACAAAGGTGTTAGGGCATTCATTCCTTTCCGTCCAAAAGCCGCCCCCGTCCTTGAGAGAAAAAACGATTGACTTTATCCTAATTAGCAGACCTGTTCAGAACGGCCGAGAGGTGACTTTGGTTAGTTTTTACCCGTCCGACTTTTTATTTCGTTGTGCCCATTAGTGACCCTAACTATCTTTTCTGGTAAATGTCTTTCTCTTTTTATGATTCGGGAATGTTCTTATGGCCACTGCGCACCCTATAAGTACTTTGTATTTTTCACCTTTGTCGCACACGTTTTGGGGCGGAACAAATCTGCCTTTCTTTGCACGCGTCTTTTGGCTTGTCTTGGGAACGAATACGGAGACAGTCGCGGTATTATTCGGGAGCGAGATTTTCGTTCTAATTATTACCGGGAAGAGAATCTGAATTCTGCCAAGAGCACTACGATATCAAGGACAAACCAGCGTATCCTTAGGAGGGTTTACAACAAAAGGCTTCAGTCATATCAGGTACAACTGTTAGATGGGCCAAAGTGGAACAGTTAGATGGGAAGAAGTTACAATTAAGGTTGTATATAGCACCACTGACCATACAGGAGGACTTAGGTAATTGAGTGACGAACCAATAAACACACCGCAGAATTATTTTATGGTTGTAGCAATGCGGCATCTTGTGTGCCAAGGAGGGGGATAGAAGAGACAATTTCAAACAGCGCACCCCGATCGACCAGCTGGTAGCCGCAAACTGTGGTATATTATTCAATGTGGTCGAAACATTTTCGGTATAATACAAAAGCCTGATGTAGCCTCGAACGCATCCACCGTACACAGCAGTGACCAAAATCAGAGAACAAGATCATAATCACTACTCCTTCAGATTATACAAGTCGCACACTACCAAATGAGCCAGACTGTAGAGTCGGTGGCTCTGAATACACTCCCCAAGATACTCTGTTTCTTGTTGACAAGCCGGTCAGAATTTGGAATCAAGGGCTCCAGGAGAGGACCATAAGAAAACCCTATCTACAGTTATTTCACCGACCAGACTCTAGGGGTGAGGTCCATCAAGTCAGCTCCCTTGGAAGGCACAAACGTCCGGTGACCAACATGGCGACTTTTAAGCAGCCACCAGTAAAAATGGTGTTGCCCTGAATCACACAGAACCAAATGCGACACGTCGTTGAAGAGGATGCAGCAAGCCAGTTCCGGATCTGATGTCACCCAATTACGAAAAGTGAAATCAAATGCGCGCCATATGCGGGGTGGTTTCACTAGGGTTCTTTCCGTCGACTTCACGATAAAGTTTGTTATGATCGTATGAAATTAGACAGTATAAGGGCAGGTAGAAGGTTTAATTTGTAGTTGTTGAGATGAACGGTGGATTCCGTAGCTAGGTTTGGTACACAGACTACAGCTGTAACTTCACTGTAAGATTCGGCAGACAAACGTACATGTAAAGTTTGACAGCAATCTGATAGAACTTCACTAGCCGAGAGCTAGCAACTTGAAACATGCTTGTAATACATAGATACACGCTTTCACTTTAAGATTAATTAAGTATTCTCTGCAAAGTTGAGGTCGAGTAGCGGGCTTTTATAAAGGCACCAGTGATAGGTTGAAGCACGACGGCGTTGGTTTTCCAGCGTAACCGTCAATATCGACCACCAATAACGTTGCAACGAAAACCCTCGACGGTACAACACTAGGTTTGTGATGATAGCAGTGTCACTCTCAATATTAGACTCGAGCAACGCGCAGTGAGCTGGAAAAGTTCTGAAATCACTTGACGACAGTGTGATTTTCATAAAGTCTGGCTAGATCGATGTAAGTTGCCAGATTGCACTTCAGACCAGGTCAAGGTGGCTGATCATCAGTAATACATCCCGAGGTGTGTAAGTTCAGTTTCTTAACATTCAGCCTGAGCATATCCCCTGGTACGCTTCACCGTACAGCAGACGAAAATGTGAATAGTCCACAAGGAGTCTCCGTGTGGCAAACACGTCGTGTAAATGATCGAGGACTCTCCATAGGTAAATATTACAGCTTGATTGCGAGGGAGTCGTTTTCAAAGTGAACCGTATTTTTGTATTTTAAAAAGGGGTGCTATCAGTGATTTTACAGCCAAAGCATTATGGGAGTGCTTTAGTCCAAAGGTTTCTCAAGTACCGGTTACACATAACGACTTCTTACGGATCAAGCTATGACTTGACATCGGAAGCTGATATTACCGGACTTCTTCAAATCATCCGTGCTCCAGGGACTTCGATGAGAATTCAGAAAATCGCAGAGTTTAATCAATCCAAGTTTACTTATTAAGTTAGATGAATCCTGCAGTAATTTTCTACTGTAACGTAGAAATGGGGTTCACATCACAATCAGAGAAAGTTCTGTAATATTGTTCAAACTCAGAAGTCTACGTGTTTATTGCAATGCGTTGAATATGCAGATATCTTCTATATTCGATGTACTGTAGTAAGAATCTCGAGTGGTATCAGTGATCACACCTCTGTTCAACGCATGGCGAAGACAAACTGTCCACAAGATGTAACTATCCATTGGCATATTACCGGTCAAAGTCAAATGAGAGCAACCGAACAACCAGGATGTGCATCTATAAAGCCTTCTTTCTTTACTGCGTGCATTCCACGAACCACTAGATGGGAACCGAAGATTATGGCAGATAAGAAGAAAGGTTGTGACGAATGGACTAGATCAATCCATCGATTCATTTGACTTGACATCTCAGTTCGCCTACATTTTTTATCGAGTGTCGGTCCGTACTACTGCGTATGGCTCATTATAAAAAGCAGTCCCGTGTGACTGAAAGCCCAATTCACACGACTGAGTGCAGTTTCGATTTATATATTGTACGGGGAAACACGAGTACAAGGATGACAGATTACGTGCGGATTATTATCCAGAACTGGTCTGTTTTAATAAAAGCATTCACGAGAACAATTACCAGTGTGCATTCAAAACACCTTTGGACAGCCTACGACGCCCATGTAACGGATGTTCAAGTGGACTGCAGAACTAATGAAAGTATGACACACCAAAGACCGGTGGTCTGTGAAAATTAGGACCTTGCGTAACAAGCATCTAAAAACGGACCACTATGACGTACGAAAAATACACGAGTTCAACCAATGCGAAAAGTCCAGTGAGAGGCTTGCTACGATGCTAACCGAGACGTAAGCCGGAGGGGCATTAACTCCAGTTTTATCGTCTAGAACAACGAAGTCTCAAGAGCCATCAAACTATAATGAAGTGTATAATTAGTGATCAACAACGAGATGAGACTTCCGGCTTCCGAGAACCCACGCATGTACCGGGCAAGGGGCTAACGGGGGTTGAGGTAAACAATGTGGATTTTGTGTTAAAACTTGCTCACGAGTACGTAGGGTGCCGTCGACGGTAGACCTTGAGCCGCGTGTGTGATATAACTGACCCCACGGCATCTTCCAGAAATTAACCGCTGTGTAGAGAAGTACCAAGTTAACAACGAAAATATATACAAATGATAACTAGTATTTTGAAACGTACAGTTGACAGACATGAATGGGATTATGAGAAGTGCGCTGAACTAGGGGTAAACAGGAAGAAAGTCCACGTCTAAAACTCCTCGACAGTGTACAAAAATGAAGTCCAGATCAGCCTGTCAAAGACAAGGTTAACTTGTTGCGTCATGCAATAATTACGAGACTGGTTAACTCAGTGATCACGTGTACTCGGGTCAAAATTTCTACATCCATCCACAACCGTACGGAGCAGACAGACACAGCGGATTACGTGTGTGGTCAGAGCAAACTAATCAAAGAATCTAACAGCGATGCGATATCCAACGGCAAGCGATTTTTAGTGATTGATACATGGGACAGGAGGCTCAAGTTACTCGATTTCAGTCGGCTCGTCTTATCAAGAGGAATGAGATAATTACTGAAAAGAGGGTACAGCGCAGCTTTTGGGGGATTACGACAAGTATCAAGAACAAAGAGCACGAGTCCATCCATGTTTTAAACAAATGGGAATCTAGCAGTTTCAAAAACGATATTTAAAAGCACACCTACAGACTCCAGAAGGAAGGATGTTTCAGTGTTCAACAACCCAACAGGAAAAAAAATGTTATCTGGGGAAGGTCGAGAGACGGAGCTTGTAAGGTTTTCTGGCACCACCTTGAATATGATTGACCGTGAGCAAGTGACCAATCAGAAGGCGGCAAAGAAATGAAGGACAAAATTACAAATACATCCGTAGGAAGTGATGAATGTCTCACTAGCCAAAACAACATATTTAACTTCATGATCCTGGAAGTGTAATTGCAAATGGCACACAAACTACCATCATTTTTTTCAGGTCAGACCATCATATCCACCTCAGTGGGCCGTAGCATCGGCAGAGTGCTTGGTGTGACTGATGGCCAGCTAACAACCTTGGTACATGGCTCAACAATTTGAGTCTGCAACTACTCATTACCAAATATCCGCTTCTTTATCTCTTTGCTGCTTAACCGTTGATGTTGCCTGATGCGGGCGATCGCACGGAGCCGTCAAATACCCAAAGACGGTTAACGGTCTCCTTCTTAACAGCCGCAAAGCAACATAGCACTGTAGATAGGCGATCTACAAGCTTCGTATAGATGCCTTTCTGTCGTCAAAGATGTTCCGCATTGACCATGTAAGGTCGACGTAGAAAAGTGAGAAAAAGGGGGTATCGATAAGGCAACAGAAATCACAAGTAACCGTAGTCTTCACAAAAGACACTTGATGTCAAATAAGAAATATAGCCGGCCCTGAACAGAATCATCTGAACATAAATTTTCACAGCGGCAAGCGGACAGGATATGTTTGTTTGTTATGTGGCAAGCAGACAGGGCAGTTATCGAACACTAACCAATCATTCCAAATAGTTTACAAATTAAAGGAGATATTCACGTTTAAATACTGGCTAAACGGACCAGAGGCAAGACAAGCTGAAACAATCACTCAAACGTACTGAAAATATAAGGCGACTGTGTCATTGCCCGAAAGAACGCAGGCGACCACTCGGGATATCCAACTATGCGACGCGCCCGAAACTTCTGGTAGCAGACAACACACATAAACGCTGCTGAATAAAATATTCACAAAATCAGTCACCAGGAACTGGTTGGACACAAAACGTACGCGACCCTTTCTAAAGACTATCTGCACTCGCTTCTCAGTTTTTTTCCAAATGAATGGTCGACATGTTACTACAACATCCAAGTAGTAATCACTTGGTAAAGATTACGGCATCGGCTCGTTTCTTTCGCAGAGCATGCTCTTACATAATCCGCTGACGTCGTCGAAAACGCCAACCACGGATTCAAAAGCACATTCGATTCTAGTCACAGCAGTGATGTGATCGTGTTTATCCGCAAAGATGTATTCAAAAAGTAAAGTTGGCCTACTTAGCAGGTCAAGGTAAGCAGTGGATGGCAAGAGAACATCTATTCCAGAATGTACCGCTAGGTTAGGATACACATACTTTGGAAACTTCAATTATGCTAGTGGGGCAAAGTTGAAATTAAATGAAGCCACAGCAAATCCATATGGATCAAACCATTGATTGGATCACAAAAGGGTCACATTACTTCGTCCTGTTGGTTACATGGTGGTTCATTCATAGACATGAGAAAATTGGGATTCGTTGATCGACTTTAAATATTCTAACCGATAGTCCCGTTGGTAGACTCTGACAATCAGCATGGTGAGTGCGGTGACATTGAGTTAAATCGAATGAATGACTGACAATGGCACTGAAGACCAAGAATATATAAAGATGAATTACGGTTAATCATCCGAGATCACGCAAGCAATTGTGACCGAAATGTGGACAACAAAATGCTGCCCCACAATTACTCCAGAGAGATGGATATTCAGTCTGTGCGCGTATGTGGTGTGCAGCGAGTCCAAGCGAGCGTACAGTGCATTATATACACGAATGACCTACGCCAGCTGACAGTTACAAACTACCAGATAAAGTTGTAGTGAGGATGAGCGATTGTAATATACTACTCGTGCCACTGCTATTCAGTAGTAAGACCGGAGCACATACTCTTATATCGAACAAGCTACTGGAAAAATGCAGGAAGAAATATCGGAGTGCAGCATCGCCCAAAGTGGTCCTTGTTACGTAAAGGAACTGAGCACTGGCATCCGTGGTAACGGAGACGGTCTGGGGCCGAGTACCGTGTGCAAACGAGTGGTTTTGTTTGTGGTTCGGTTTAAACGCCTAACCCATGTGTTGCTTCGTTGGATAAACAACCCTTGTGCCATCAGCGTTCTTGCCTCACAACACAGTCTGTGATCAGAGGTACACTTTCAATCACATCACTCTGGCCTCCCGCGCGACACAAAAGTACCGCGGCTCGACCTGCTGTTGACCACAATAGCCTGACGAGAACATCTACTACCGACTTGGACGGTCGCAAACGTCTAACCCTGACAAACGACACACACCCATGCTGTCAAGTGAGGCGGTGAAGGCCTTCATGCCATGTGACCATGCCATCGCCTGGCCACCTCGCGGTTACTTCCAATGTTTCGTATTGAACTATGCACAGGAAATAACCATCGGTATACGGAATATACGACTCAAGCAACGCAGACCGTACATTTTCATTAGCTCTGTCATCGGCCGTGTTACTCACAATCCGCCCAGTTGACATAGATTAACCGCTGGAGACAGAGGTGGCGGAATGCCGAAAACGTACACGCACATTCCACACGAATAGATAATGAACCATGGAGCAAATCACTTATGTAACCGACAACTGAAAACCTTTGCGACGTCATGCATGACGAATACTAGAAAACTTACCTGCCCTCGCATACATCCTGTGGATCAACCTTACAAACTGATGGGATGACGAAATTAGATGAGTGAGGCGATCAAAAATCACAGCCGACCTATAAGCATTCACAAAAAGAGGATTGTATACAGTCCATAACAAACCAGTTTATCAGTATGAAACTAACTTGGTACACATAAGAACGGTAAAAGTCTACTTGTGTTAATTAAAAATGCTCTATTTGTACGGATAAAAGTCAGTGTGTCAAAAAATGTAGTTTCGCACAGAGAGAAAGAGGAGCAACAGATTATAAGTATCTAATGTGTTCGCTGCAGAATCATAAAGAACAGTAGTAAGGTGGCAATAGATTACGAAATAAGCTGTAGTTCCAAGGAAAGGGGGAAAACGAGGGGAATGACAATGCGGAGAGTCGGTCGTGCACGGTAATGAAGGGACACGGACAATACGATCAGCGGTCGTTGGTTCAGGATCACAAAACGACCGGCCAAGCTGAAACATGAGAAGGGCCAAACGCCTGGATAACCTTGAACAGCGTAGCAGTCGTGCCACCCAGAAAAGTGACCAGGCCCAGAACGATGAACAGCGTATGTTTGCATACAACTACCAGCCAAAAATGACGTATCCGAGTACGTTCGGACCAGAGATGAACAATCTCGAGAACCGAGGGCATAATAAAAGCCAGCACAGAGCTTGCAAATGAGCCGATTAGAGAGATCATCAATTCCAACTTGGGCACAGCAATCACCATCAAATCTAGAGGACAGGCAGATGGTAGGGAAGAATGAGGCAGACATGTGTGTACTGGTGTCAACACCGGCTTTGGAAGCAAGGAAAACGGAGCGAAAACTGCAGACTTACAAGTGAATAGAACCAGTGAAACTCGCATGAGGTTCACGTGAAGCGATCGGCGTTTGCCGGATGCATGACGATGACATGGAACCTTTTCCATTAGACGTGCAAAAATGGTGGCAGGGACGTAGTACTGAAGTACATAAGACACATATATGGCCAGCACGAAGAGGGGTTTGATAGGTGCAAACCAACTGTTGGGTAGTAGGAAGACACAAACGAAAGTAAATGTAATCAGATAAGTGTTTCAAAACAAGGCTACTCTCAGCGGATCGGGCACTGTAAATAGTATCGGTGGTCAGAAAAATCAAAACTAAGGAGAACATAAATTTGGTAATTTCAGCAACCGTAGCGATGTATATTCAAATCACAGGAAACCGATGCAAATGTCCACATAGAGAAACATGATTTTATATAAGGCATGAGGATAACGCGGTCCACCATTTGACCACAAAGAGAATGCACAGGATAATAGAAAACCCAAAAGAATTCGATAAGTTCGAGATGGGTGCGGTGGTACAGATGAAGGCAGATATTCACTATAACGTGCCAGAGGTAAAAGACGTTTCGAAACAGTGACGCGGTTTATTTAGCACTTACATTGACCGGGTTCCGCAAACAGAACTCGGCGAATCAAGCGCAAACAGTGATTGCCGAAGACGGATGATGCGTAATACCAGAATCTCCTACAGCTTACACCTTATAGGTGTGCTTATCCAACAAACACGGATATAAAAAGTAACGGTTGAAAGCAGCACACGTTTTAAGCCATACAATAACATCATCATATTAACGAGGACTGCAGTCCCTTTTCCATCCTCATGAATCTCGCTACCAGTAATATCTCAGTGGCGATAATTGGAGGTGTTTCTAAAATGGTGCTGAACAGATTAATTTCATTATGTTAACTGACAGCGACGCATTATCGCTGTGAAGACAGTTCAGTAATTATAGTGTATTTTGATCTTTAAAAACAGGAAGCTTTGGCTCATTAGTAAAAAGAACCCGTGTTCGTGATAAACCTTGAGACCATCATGATACTAACATCCAGCTGTTTCGTCCGCCACGACAGTTACTTAAACAAGTTGAACATCACTCACAACTAATCGCACCTGTCACATTCCCATAGCTTATCCAGTCAGCTCCTTTCGAAAAGAAGCAATAGACTGGAGTTACACTCTTGTGAGTGTACGTCAGTAGTTCGTACGTTTGCCATGATCGGGTCTAGAACTCCGGCCACGCTTTTCTGAGACAACCGTGTTGAACACTGTGTTACTGACCTCACACTGGGCAT